>JALLOT010003943.1:0-11286 GCA_036939595.1 Thalassiosira livingstoniorum | reverse complement strand
CACTATATTTTGGTCCTTTTTCGTGTTCGGTCCTGGGTCAGGACCGGAGAAACTATTTGAGTCCTTTTCAGGACCGAACAAAATTTGATTTAATATAAAGGACTGTTTTACATTCTAGAGGTTTTAATACTTTTTTGTATGTGAACACAAACGAAACTGATGGGACTGACATTGCAACAAAGCTCCAAGGAGCTGTGCTCCTTATGCAATGCTGCAATTGCCACACTCATTTCGAATGTTGGACAAAAAAGGGAAAGCAAAACAAAAAATGGTTTGGTTTCCCTTTTTTGTCCAACATTCGAAACAAGTGAGCCACTAACCTGGCTCATTCACTTTTTGTTTTGATCCTTTGGATCGCGGATGAATGGAATGGAGCATTCCTCCGCTGTCTGTCACTGTCGCGGACACAGTACGGTCCTGAGACAGCCGTCTCTCTCTTTCCACCATGCTTTAGTTAACTTCAAAAAGTATCCCGCCATTGTCAATTGCCAAAATACCAAAATTAAATTAATGAATACAGCAAGGTTCATTTTAAAAAAATTGAATTTAAAACTGTATTATTAGAGCAAGCTTAAAAAAACCTGATCCAGGACTGGACCTCAAAAAGGACTGAATTACAGATTCTTGGAGAATGGAGGTCATTAAGGGAATATAGTATTTTCCTTTACAAAGAGTGATGGGGTTGACGGGCTTGAAAAACTTCTGAATGTTTTCCCTACCAAGGTCATATTTTCAGATTCTTTTTTACTTCAAAAACAGACAAGGGAAAAATATCATTTTCCTAATTTTTCTGACTCTTTCCCTTGTACTCCAGCATGTGAAGTTCACCATCTCTTCTATCGGCACATTTATGGTACAATCCAACAAAAATACTAAATTTCCATTTTTTTATTTTTGTTTTCTTTGTAGACAATTGGGTGTTTCAATTGCAGTTTTTGTTGATGACAATATTGCAGCTTCTGCATGTAAAAGATCCAAGAGAAAAGATCCTGGAAGGATGACACTTCAGTGCCTGAGAAGGCAAGTGTGGCATGAAGACCAGCCAATGAAAGGCTATCCAAGACAATAGACAAGCTCATAATTAATATTACATAATCTCTGTTGCCGCATGTAATCAGGAGACATCTTCAATGTTCATCTAGATGATATTAGTTTGAACCATCAGGAACTAAGTGTAAGAGTAATGTCTCTTCAATATTATATATTAATTATTGTGTGGATGGTGTTAGGACATAGGAAGCAATGCAGTGGAAGCTACTGTGGTAAAGGCCAACCCATAAGTGATAAAGCAAGAGTTAAAAGCAAGATCAAGAGCAAGATACCAGCAATTGAAAATGATGTGTTTGATTTTGGGAATCAAAGTTTGCTGCTTCATTCAGTAAGTAGCTAGAGAATCTAGCCAACTACATGCAGCAAGAGTATGACCCTGGGGAATTATATTTCCTGGAGTGTCCAAGAGCTGGACCTTGTCAAATACAAACATCAATAGAAGCCAATGGGAGTGATGAAGACAAGTTAATATGTGCAGCTGGATGTCAAAGAGAAGAGAAAGCCAAAGAATGTTTTATGTTTTATGTGACAACAAAGATGACCAGCTCATTAATCTATGATCAATGTTCAGACTGCTGGTTGAAGAGAAGAATTGATGAAGTGACAAATTTTGCCATCATCAAGGTGAATCAAGACATGGTAGAACTACTCTTACTCATAGGTGGATTTGCCTGCCAATTTGATGAACAGAGACAGTTTTTTTGTGCTGGCCAAAGCAAAGAAATGATTCAATTTGTTTTATCAAGAGAATAGCCTAAGCAAAGTGGACTATTATAAACAATTTAAGGCTTTCGTAGAAGTTGAGACCTACAGTAGATATTTTGGCAAAGAGCCAGCCTCATCACAGAGTATTTCAAAGATAACCCATCAGGAAATCCAGTGGCAATAACCAATGAAGAAATGAAAGCGTCTGAGTCATGTGTGAGGGGACAGATTTTAGCTTCAATGTTTCTCACTGGAACCAACAATGCAAAGTATAGGACTATTTTGGAGGATGACCTCAGCACCAGCTATGTGCTGGGAGAGGATAAATACCCTACTAAATTAGATGGTGCATTGACCCTCCTCAGCAACTATAAAACACCAAGGAGAGGACCACCAGGAGCTTACCATGGAGGGTTAACTTTTGCACAAGCAGACTCAAATGAAGATAAAAAATATGACAAAGATGATGATGCAAGTGATAAAAATAAAGTAGCACTTTCTCAAGCTGAGAAAGGCAGGGAAAAGAAAATTGTCAGATGAATAAGAAACAAAAACAATGATGTGGTGTGCTATGGATGTTGGGCAAAGAATGACCACTTTGAATGTGATTGTCCAAAGAAAAAGAATATGAACTCAGACAAATATATGAATGTCAGCATCATGGACAATTATCCAGATGATTGGGATGCATGCCCCTTTCATTAGTCTGGAGGAAAGGGAAACCCAATCAACAAAAACTGGCTATTGTTGGACAATCAGTCCACAACCAACATGTTCTGAAACAAGGCATATTTGGACAGAATCTTGGCTATCAACTGGTATGAGTAGGTAAATTGCAATGCCTGAGCAACATCAATCAATCTACAGGTCAAAATTAGGATGTTTTGGTGTGGTATAACCCTACTATGGTGTTGTCAATATATTATACCACTTGCATAATTGGTAAAAAAGGGGTCCTGAACAAGATACAAATCAAATAAAAAAATTAATACATTGTGGCTACCTCAGACTGAAACCACAGTGTCAATTTCATCCAAAGTGAGTCTGGGCTCCATTATTTGGACCTAACTGAGGTAGGAAGCAAAGACATCATGCTGGTGAACACAGTTGCAGATAGTTATGAAGGCTACACCAAGAAAGAAAATAGAATCTAGAACCCCAGGAGGCACAAAGATCAATGGGCATGGTTGGAAACCCACCCAAGAGTGATTTTAAGGGCATGGTGCATACAAAATTAAAAACTGCAACATAAAAGAGCAGTCTTTGACTAACGCATCAAACTTGTTTTGTTGCATTTAGAGGGAAGATGACCAGACAATCAGGGAAGAGAGTTGAAACAAACTTTGTGGTGGTACCAAGAGACTTTATACAACTAAATAAGTTTGTGTTGCTTGTTACAGATATTATTTTTATTGACAGGTTGCCATTTGTTATTACAATGTCAAGGAAAATATACAGTTTGTGACAGTACACACTGCCCAATTTAAAAATTTTGTAGAATGTAAATTACTATATACTTCCAACCAGTAGAGAGAAAGGGAACCTATACAAAAGAGATGAAATACATAAGAAAATGGCTTCCTTCATATGAATTGGATATCAACTTTTGTGATTTCTGAAAAAAATCATAGCTATTTGAAAATAGCTGCCAAGATATGTCCATGTGAAAACATGACATCTTTCACTAAGGTACTTAGCTAAACTTAAATTATTAATGACTCAAAATGACAAAAAATACAATATTTTGTTTCAATAATGTGACAACAGATGTTGTTTGTTGCTGATGATTTTTCTCATTTACAAAATTGTTATTTTGCTATTATGGGCCCAAAATTTTTACCAGGTTGTGGCTGTTTTATGATTTTTGGGAAGCTTGATTTTGAAGACTTTTGTAATCAATTTTTTACTCCTATTTCATTGTTATTGTAAGTTGCTGGTCCTCACCAATTTGCTTAATTTGTAGATGTTAATCTCACCAATAAGCAAGAAAGGGATTGATGCTAGTATTAAACTACTATTACTATGTTGTGATCTCAATGCCATGGTGCCATTGTTCAGTCAACAAGCAGTCATTTTGTTGTTTGTATATTTAGCTGTGATATGATCACACACCAGATGATCTCATTTTTTGGTGACTTGTGAAGGAGGTCACAAAATCATCATTATAATTTTCATGAGAGCTATTATTTAAATACCCAGAAGCTGCAATCTTAGTTAAGGTAATATCTATTGACATTTTCAATTACATCAACATCACCGTAATTAATTTGAATTGTTTCCATGTTTTATAGTCAATGTGAAAATTTTTTGTACATGCAGATGATTGCACAAGGTCTGGTGAAACAGTATGTGTAACACATGATACAGATTGTCAAATTTACATATCCTTAAAAATTTAATTCAACATATCTAAAAGGACATGTTAGTTTTTTGCCAAAGAGACTATGTTGTAAGCTATATCAAGTGGCCATAATACAAAAAATCAATGGGTGTTTTTGTTTTTGAGCTGGAATATATTTTGTAATTGTAAGGTCTTTGATGCAAGAAGATTTTATTTTGTAGTAGATATCTATAGGAGAAAATTTTAATATACAGATCCATAGTCCACAGTCTAATATTTTTGCTGGTGGTATATTTTAATGAATATACAGTTGTACCAAATCAAGTGTTTCATTTAGTATAATTTTTCATAAAGGAATTGAAATATTTTATAAAATAAAATTTTGCTTGAAAGAGTTCCTTAGCACAAAAGGTAACTCAATATTTCAAAATTATTGCTCTACTTATGTCTGATGGTGTAAAGAAGAGAGTACATGTGATATTTACCAGATCAAACAGAAATTTCATGCTAAAATATATTTTTCATTTTCAGGGACAAGAGAGAATAGTGAGTACAATATTGGTCTTACATTAGATTATGAACCATAGTCTCATCACATAGTCTTTTGGATCAAGAATTCTTGGTTTCTCAAAGATTAGACTAAAGAAGTTAATTAACAACTATGTAAAAAATGTTTGTTTTGATTGTGTACCAGATAATATTAGCAGTTTTATGCATCAGAAACATTACAAATAAATTTTATTTGTGGTCACAAAATCTCTACTTCTCTCTCACTGACCACAACTCTCTCTCTCTCTCTCTCTCTCTCTCTCTCTCTCTCTCTCTCTCTGTACCTGTGTAGCTTGTACTGAAGTAAACAAGCAGGAATGGTTCTTTCACTGCCACTGCATATTTGGTGTATGTTATCACCCAATTGACGCAACAATTAACAGCACCAAAGTCTTAAAATGCAGAAAAATTGCACCCCCTACCATCAACCTGTTAACCAAAGGGTTCTTAAAAATCAAAAACATCCAAAAGTAACAATGGTAATTTAGTTGCTAGAATCATCCATTCCCAGCAGCAAAAGCACACAAAACAATTTCGACATATCAACTATCAACACATTCATAATAAACATATTTCCCAAGAGCTAACTCTATTTATGCTGTTATTGTGGCAACATAGAACCCCCAAAAATATTTACAGAGTAGAGGTCCTACTAAAGTTGACTAAAAAACTTGAGACTGAAGGAGAGATTCTTATTGATAGAACTATGCAATGATAAGTTTTCTAAAGTGAATGAACTTTTTCAACAATGAGGAAGCAAAATACACTGTTAATTTTGACCAATCTTTCAGATTTTCCTAACAAAACTAGAATATGTGGTTGCCAGAATCTCAGGAAATCTGAGAAAGGTTGTAAATGTAAAATGCAGAGATATTTTCCTTTTAAAAGTTTCAAAATTTTGAAAAAAGCAATCACAGACCAATACATCCATTGTCATGGACCAACATTTTTATTATGTGTTGGAATATACCACTTATTAGAAATCAGAATGCATAAGGTCAACAGTAAATGAATGAATCAGATGTCAACAAATGAGTCTGATACAGTGTTCAACAATGACTACTATTTTTTTATGCACTGAATGTTGTACTTCCACAGAATAGGGTACAATTTAAACTGCTTCAAGAATGAGAATCCAATTTCTTTTGTAAAAATTCTTTTCTAATAAATATTATTCATTGCAAGGACCAATTTATATCCAAATTTGTCATTAGATCAAAAAAATTTTAAATAAGGCACCATTCTTACAAGCTTGTTAGGGAGCACTGGCACTGCAAACAAACTTGTGAAGAAGAGTACAAAAACTGAAGTTTTTGATTGGACTAGTTTGTAGTACATATAACATTCAGATATACCACTGTAACTCATCTTCAAGCACTAAATTATGTATTATCAGCTGTTAATGTTGATGCTCCTTTTCTGTCTTAGTCTTGAGTCTTGAGTATTGGGTTTAATTTCTTCTCTTTGTTCATTTTATCAATGTGAATGGGTTGTTTGTGTCTATTCAAATTTGCAACAAATATTGTTGTAAACAATCTGTTGATGTTGTGAATAGCTTGTTCTGGCCTTAAGCTGTATCAACTATCAAAATGTGGGGTAAACATTGGGCTAAACTCCAGATATACTTGAATAACAAGTGGCACAAAATAATTTTGGTGGTATCTTCCCTGTAGAGATTGCTGATACCAATGTGAAAAGGAGAAACACATTAACTTTCATTTTGTGTCTGGCAAGAAGCTAGGTGGGTTTTGTGCTCCTCTAAGGAATTAATTTTCTTTTATTGCTAAGGGAAAAATGAATTTGGTCAGGGAAAAGTCAAGTATTCCTACATCATAAAAGGTGATGTTCTCCATCTTGATGCCTTATGTTGTGACAAATGACTTGAAATTGGTGCTGTCAACAAACAAAGCACTATATGGACACAATGTACAAGGTTAAGGTACATCTAAAGATATTTTTCTGTGAAAAGTGAAACAAAACTATTCTAAATTAAAATATAATCAAAAATAGTTCAAGAAACAATGGGTTTAGACTTGATAATCAATATCCTCCAAAAAATTCTTAAATAGAAGCATGAACTGTATACACCATGTTTCCCATATTTCCCCTGATCTACATCAAAATTTCCCCTCATCAAATCATGGTTGTTAGAAAATTTTCCCCAGATAAAATCATATTTCTCAAAGAAATTCCCCTACTCCATGTTTCCCACACCATTTCTCCTCATAAACACTCATTGTTGAAGTCTGTTGGAAAATTTGGAATGCAAGCTTGTTCCTGGGGAAATCCATTTATTTGCAATACCTAATGTAACATGTAAAATAATATTAATAAGCCAAAAACAAAAATTGGATTCAACAAAGATGTCCATGGCTTATGAGACCCAACTTCATAACTCCACATAGAAATGGGTTCAGTCAAAACAAGTGAATCATAGGTAATATATTAGCAATAGCAACCATTAGATGCTACTTGCTTGGTATAGTCTTAGACTCATCATCAGTGATGAGGAGTGTTTTCTTTGCAAAACAAGCATGCAGAATGGTGTGCTTAACTATGATACTATTTAGTATTTTGATTTTTGATGCAGTTCTATCCATGTCATGTGACCAATAGGAACAATTTCAAAAAAATTGACATACAAGGGTATGAGCCACCCTTTGCCCTATACAGATCACCTAATGACATAGTCCCATCGTCAACAAATAACAACTACTGACATGATGTCTTTTTCAGATGTTTTAACAAATACTGCAGCATGCTGCAACCTGATGTTGCATCCACAACAATGCTTGGTCATTCTTTAGTTTTTAAAGTACCATGCCACCACACAAGTATGATCAATAATAATTACAAAAGAATTATCTATTGAATTAGTTACTCTGGTGATCTGCTTCAAAACCTTTAAAATGCAAGGAAGAAATGATAAGAAATGGTCTCAACAACAGAAATGTTAAGATATCATTTGTATTATGCCAAAATCTTTCATCTAATAGCAACAGCTAACCTAATCACCCTTATCACTATGGATGATACATAACCAGCAACAAAAAAATGATAGAAGATCAGATCATCAGATACATTTCACAAGTAGTTCCAGTCTGACAACTTATTTACACACTGATGGTTTTGCCATTAACCAAAACAAATCCTAGAGAACTATTTTCATTTATGATATGGCTCTACATAAACATTGATTCATGTGCAAAGGAGCACATGTCCTGTTGCTCTGATCAAAATAATATTGTTATCATTGTCTTGCTTTGTTTAGGATATGCATGGTGTTATGGGCAAAAACATCATCCAATACATGCTATGGCAGTAGTAAAAGACTTGTTTTTTGCTGTGTTTTGCACTGTTCTGTGTGTTGTTTTGTATTATTGGTACAATCTCATTTTCATCTTGCATATCAAAACTTATACATTCATAGGAAATCCATGTGAAAACTGTTAATAAATTAGTGTTTCAAATTACATTATCCTACTAGCATCATATTTTTGTTGTATGAGAAGATATGGATAGGTTCCAAAACCTTACCTAAATATATAACACATGAAGTATCTACTTATCAGATCTGCAAAAATCATTACAAATGTTGCTGTTACCAATGTTAAATTGGAAAGGATGATTTCATTGGACACCATGTGTAGCATACTTTCTTTTTTATCTGTAAGTTTTTTAACCTAAAAGAATTTAATGCAATTATCAAAGTTTGGTTTAATTTTACATTGTACTTAGTTTTCAAATACCAAATGCTAGGCTGCTGGCCATGGTTAAAATATCAAATTCAGTTATCATCATTTAGTGGCTTGCTTATGGTGATTTTGAAGACTCTTTCTATTGTCACCAGAAATAAAAATGATATGCAAAGGAAGTGGAATTGATGGTGCAGCAACAAAAGATCTATGGACAAGGCCAAAATTAACATGACCATCCATCACCATTTCTTTCATTTCAATGTAAATATCTGTGCAGCATATTGTGGAAAATTATATTGATACAGGCTATTATTGGCTGTTTGATACATATTTAGTTTTACATGTACAATCACCATGCATTTATCACTCATGAAAGTATTAGACATTTACATAGATCATCAGAAAAATTCAAACTCATATTAATTAAAGGAGAATGAAGTATTCCACTCTTTAATTAATTAACAATAAATAAATAACATATCAATGAAGAATAAATGATAACATGACATTCAGATGATTTATCCATCATGTATAAAAGATATCATTGAGAAGAAAAGAGGTTACTTAAGAACCTTGAAGACAATAATAATAATTTTTCAGAGTTTAACTTATGGCCTTATAATTTGAAAATGGAGATAATAAGGAAAACACGAAATTTAATATTAATGATAATCTGATATACTAGTATTAGTACACTAGTCCCAAGGACCTAAAACTGCTGAGAGCAACAATTTCTTGACCTTGACTAAACATATTAATAGATTTCAGAGCTAGTTGGTTCTGGTACAGAACATAACATTAGTAAACAAAGATACATAAAGAAAGATAAAGTCATATAAAAAGTCAATATTTGTCAGATTGGAAGTTTCAACATTTAAGGTGTGTATTTTTGCAATTTGCATAATAGTTTTTCCATTTTTCAATTTTTTCAAATCTTTGCAAAATTAAGAAACATATCACTGATGTTTTGCCTCACCCATATCATCAATAAATAATAATATTTTATTATGTGTTCTTTTCATACTTTTTACTTTTACCCCTATTGAAAATGAATGTGTATCTGACTACTTGCCTTACTACATAACTTTGATTAAATCATTACCTATCCTCACTTGGTAGCTGAGTACTGACATACCTGCTAGTACCTATCCATGAGAGTAGCCTACCATGCCTGAATTGTGCAAGTACTATACTAACTACTGCAGTAGTAATACCACTAGGTGGTATAGTACAAAGGTTTTCATGATGGCAATGTACATTGGTATCATAAATACTTTTTTCTGCAGTGGTCAAATGATCAATTGGTGAAACCAGAATTTATCATCTTTGTGGAAGGATGCTAACAATTTGATAGAGACCCCACAATTGCTAGTTTCTTGGCACCTTTCTATTCATTACTCAGCAACTTGACATCATAGAGAGGGGAAAGCAACATATCACATATATACCTGCTCGATAAGTCAATAACAATATTCCTTAACATTACTTTCCTACCTAATATGCCTAGTTATTGAGATATTAGCTGCAAGTTATTTTTACTACTATTAATAATAATCAATTTACTTCATTAGATAGTAAAAAATATTAACAATTGGGGTAAAAAGTTGATAGTTCTATGTTTGAAGACTTTTGAAAATTTAACAAAAGAGGTGCTCAAAAAGATGGTAGTTTTGAAGACATGATTTTTTCAGTTGAGTGTTCCAGCCAGCAGCAAAATAC
This sequence comes from Thalassiosira livingstoniorum, assembly GCA_036939595.1. Classification (NCBI taxonomy): domain Eukaryota; phylum Bacillariophyta; class Thalassiosirophyceae; order Thalassiosirales; family Thalassiosiraceae; genus Thalassiosira; species Thalassiosira livingstoniorum. The sequence goes on along the minus strand of JALLOT010003943.1, from coordinate 1,224 downwards.
TGTTATTAAAGTCTGTCTATAGAAAAGTTAACTTTAACTTTTCTACAATAGGAAGAAGTAAACATATATGATCTAATAACTGCTGGTAAAACTATCATTTACATCTGGCCGTCACACAAAATCATTGTCTAAGTTACTCATGGAACCTATTTGAACATGCATTGCATGGTGAAAATGACATTGCCACAATTTCATGACAAAGATAAATGTTGGGACATGACATTGCAATGTTGAATCCACTTTTGCTTATTCCAACACAAATGATGATTCAATACAGCTCTATCCAGCAAACCATGTGCTTGATTTGTTCAGAAACTGCCAATGTGCGTCTGTTTTGGATACCGTTTCATGGCAATGGTGCCAGCAAAAGCTGCTGACTAAGAGGTGTATAGCAGACTGTCTAATAAGTGCTAACCATTGTTGCTGAAAGAGTGAATACATTAGACAGCAAGTGGTGTTCTCAAGATATAAGGAAAACATTTTAATATAAACTACTATTAAGGCTTTCCTTTCTGCAATGTCTTTTACCATGCTGGGACAGCCCACTATTGGAAATCATATTAACTTTTGTCTGGAAGAACCATCATATCAATTATATGCAAGCCACACGCATTTTGTAGTATGGGAGATACATTTATAATTAATAAAAAATGAAACATCATAAAGTATGTATGTGTTCAATACTTACATACCCCATGAGTAACATACATCACACCTAGTACTATTAGGCATTTTACAAAAATGATAAACTGTAATTTTGTCATTTTTTCAAAGTGAAACTTATTTTGAGTGTTAAATCATGACATTTTCTCAGCAGTAAAAGATGCTTAAAAGTTTAAATGTTCAATTCATAAGATGAACGAATTAAATGTTAAAGGTTCAAAGTATAGTTAGTGGCACACATTTTTGATCATTGTTGCTGTAGTGAATGGAAATAGGGGGCACCAATGATTTTAATATCTCTCTCAAAAATGCAACATGTTTGTTCATTGATAATTTTCTATACTGAGAAAAGAGTTTGGATGTTTTGGAATATTTCTTTTGGATGCCTCCCCTCAACAAATAATTATTAAAAAAATCAAATTACAAAATAGTTTAGCTCCAAACCAACAATGATTTTGCCAGAACCGAACTACCATTTTCACTTTCTTTCATGCCTTGGCATTAGATATCATCATCATCATCATCATCATCATCATCATCATCATCATCATCATCATCATC
>JALLOT010003942.1:245-10733 GCA_036939595.1 Thalassiosira livingstoniorum | reverse complement strand
GTCGAGCAAGCCTACGTGGATTTTCTACCTAAAATGGATTATTTAAAGTATGGGAAATTGCCTTTTCTAAATGTCAAAGCAATTCAAATACACAATTATATACTACCGTAAAACACTATGAAATGAGCCAATATTCATCACCAAACAATTGAAAAATAATTAAGTGTCTTACACACTGGTCAAAAATAGAGTTTTTTTTATTGTCGATTTTACACAATCTTTTTTGCTGAATAACAAATGAAAATAATATACAAGTGTTTATTCATCATTGTAACAAAATCACTGTATTTTACGGTAGTTGTGTGTACTCGAATCCAGAACGACTGACCTTCTCGTCTAGCAGTACAATAAATCTGTTGTGTGTTAGATTTTTTTAAATTGTTGCCCTTCGAGTCACTACACACTACTCCCGGGTCACAGAAACATTGCACTTCCAAATACTAGCTGATTGTGGTGTGGTGATTGTATTCTTCACTTTATTCTTTTCCGTCACATTAAATGGGGAGTGAGAATGAGGGTCGGACAAAATGGTGGAGCTTTTATGATGTAACCTTCAATGGGGTTGAGTCACTTTGTCATCGTCGTCGACAATGTCGTCATTGTCGCCGGTTTTCGATATGACGATGCCCTTCGCCAACGGCAAGATCACAATCAAAACAGGCAATCCCAAATGCATGGGAATGATTAAAGTATCGTGACCCTCTCCCGCTGCTTTGGCAGCTGTGACGGAGGAGAAAAGGGTCTGCTGCGGACGTCAAAACACGTTCCGTGATGATATGTTCCCGCCATTGTCTCTGTCATCAGTTGGCGGATTGTTTCCTACTCCAACACATTCTCAACATTGCTGGGTTGTCTGCATGGGAATTGGGAGGTAAGGGGACAAGGAAAGAACGGAAGGAGCACGGAGATGGTGGCAGTCGCAGGATTTGGAGGGCGACCGAATCGCCAAAACCAGGACAAAAACAGCTCCCCCATGCAACAATCAAACATATTGTGGAGGTGAAGAGTAGAAGAGTGGTGGGTTGGGGGGAGGGATGATGATGGGAGGATGGTTGGAATCAGAAGCAATTGCCATGGCGGTGTCGGCAGCAGCAACTGCATCAACGATGGCGATGAAGGTGGTTGCCAACGCCAACGCCCAAAAAATGTGAAAAATTGAGTTTTCTCCACACAGCAGCCACATAGCAACCAGCCAAGCTAGGGCCGCATGTGCATTGGGAGTGTGGTTGCGGGTATTACTTTTTTGGCAGTGTTGGTGTTGAGCTGTTTGCACAGTTCTACGTTTGTGGGCTTGGCCGGTGTTGGAACTTTTTGATCATTCTCACATCACCATCGTCAAGCTTTGTTCGCTAAACGCCGTTTAATCCAAATTTTGCCAAAAAGAAAAAAAATTGGCCACGTGGAACCCTGAAAATATGCCCGATTTTTTTTGGTAGACCCCCCCTAGTTCAGTATTCATCATTGATCCATAATTTTATATTTTTTTTTCAGAAAAAATGATAGTCAATTCATATTTTGCCATTAGTTAATTTTCATAAATCACAAATGCAAAAGCACTCTAATTCCAATTATTACCTTCATATTGACCACACAATCTAATCAAAACAGCTAACAAAATGCAGACAGTAAGAAATCATGAAGAAGGTTTTATTGTACAAGAACACAAGGGTAAGTTTTACTGCAAAATATATTTATTCAGCTTCTTTTGATTTCATGAAAATCTATAAACTTGAAACTTCCCTCAAGTAGAGGAACAATGTAATTGGAGATTAGTTATCATTTTTATGTGCTAATGCATGCTCTTGCAATAGGACAGGACCAAATATCTATGGCACCTTGTCCAACCACCCATGTATGAGATTTTCAAGGCGCAAAAAGAGGATAAAATTGAAAAAATTGCAAAAACCATAATGATCCTATATTCATAAGCTATTCAGGAGCTCAAAACTGGTTGTATTTTCATTTTTTCAGATCCTGCATGGGAGATATCACAGTCAGTGTAGTCAAGACTCAATAAGAGTCATAAAACAGTTATGTAACTTTCACCTTCACCATGAGCTCTTAAGATTTGGCATACATAACTAATTCGAGAAAAAATTAAAAGATCCACTAAGAAGATGCTGTTGCTTTGAACCTCAATATTAACAATGACTCCTGGAGAGGTGACAACCAGACTGCCTGTGGTATGCTTTTGTTGTAGACTGAATGTAGAATGCTTTATTTAAAGGGTTATTGTTAATTATCTGAAATGTGCAATGAAGACTGGAAAAAACATAAAAGATCAAATAACTGCCTATTTCTAACAAGTTGTCACAAAAAAATCTTTATCTTTCATAACATATTGAAGCTGTAAATAAATATAAGACTGTGCAAAGAAAAATACTCACCAACATCCTTAATTGTGAAAATCATCTTGAAATTCTTTATTATTTCATCTCCACTGGATTACCAAGTATTTTTTGTTTGAGTACTGGACACCTACATATTTTAGATATGTTTCAAAATACACATACAGTATTCCTTTGTCCTTAAAGGTGTAGAATGTATTAGGTACAAAAAACTTTCCTATGCACTTACATAGAATAACTACTTACAAGACTCAAAATAGTCAATGACATAATATTGTTTTAGCTCTTAGCAACAATACACAAATGTACTTAATATCAAACTGTGTACTAATATTGTTGGAAAATAGTTGGTACAAAAAAATCCATTCAATATATTAACAACTTACAACATAGAAAATGACACCCAAGATCAAAAACTCATTAACGGGTGGTAGTAATAAGTAGTTGTACAAAAAATACTTGTATGTACTTACATATTAACTTATGTATTGTTAATTTGCATCATTCTTTTATTTGAATTGACTTGATGATATTCAATTCATTTATGAGTCAGTAAAAAATACAAATGTCATAAGATGGAACTTTATACTAGTAAGCATTTCACACAGAGAAGAGCCAAAAATAATTTGGTATTCAGTTTTTTCATGTTAGGAAATACAATCAGGAACCTATGATGAGGACTACATATTCCCTACACTCTACCACATGGTCATGGCTCACTTGTTTAAGATCTGGAAACAAATTATTATTTTCAAAACTTTTCTCTTGATACAATTATGTATTGATTTCTAAATGAAACAAACAAAAGAGTTTTTCATGGAGCAAAAAGTGCTGAAATTTATTTGAGCAATTGAAACTTAAAAATATTGTAAATATTATTTTGGGGGTGAAAAATGTCTGACAAAGATTCTGGTACCTACCTTTAAAAGCAAAAAAATCATTTTTGGCACTACATTGGTGCATGATATGCTTTTGTACCAGGTATCATACTCATTAATTGTTTATGCCCAAATATGTGCTGAAATCTATGTAAAAAATGAAAAAAATACGTAAAATGTATTAAATTCTGCTGTTAGAGACAAAATCTGATGTAGTGATAATATTAATTCAGTACAATTATTAGTGCCTACCTAGAATGCAAAATTACATATCTTGCTCAAAAAATGAAATTCAAATAACACAGGAATTAGTACAATAAAAGTCCATGTTGGAGAGTCTTCAAAAATTATTTAGCATTTATGAGTGTTGGTGAGGATTTTTTGTTTGAACAGTCTTACTATATGGATGAGTCATGTTTCAGGAACTTCTTTTCTTTGACAACAAATAACATCCATCCCATCATAATAGTTGTGGGAACATATACAATAAAAACAACACCAACATAGAAACAAAGTTGAACATAATACATTAATGCAGAAAACATGTGCTTTGTCCATCATTGCTATCAACAAAAAAGACTTGGAAATTTGTGTGTTGAGGTGCAGGAATTGCAAGGGGATCTATCCAAAAGCAAGAAGTTGTTTAAATAGATTTGAATATTTCAATTGATACAGAAAGAATCAAATGACCTCTGAACAAAAACTTTTTAAAGAGATTCTGAAATGTATTTTGGTTGAATCAAGTAATTTTTTTAGCTTTAATGCAAACTTCTGAATTGGCAAATCAAATCATTAAATCTGATTGTGTTGAATAGAACAAAAAAAACATAAATAAAATTAAGAGTTTTCAACTTAAAAAAGATTGTTCAATTCACATCTGAAATCAAGTGTGCACCAGTTGGTGAATAATGCCTCAATCATTCACCAACAAAAATGGAAGATTGCCCTTATTTTTTGGGTGTCAAACCTATCCATCTAAATGACAGAATACAATAATTGTTATATGTATAATATACATTATATTATACATATTATCATATATTGATAAAAGCAACAAGTTAAATATGAAACAATCAATGAGAAGCAAAAAAATTATGAACATTTTTGAGATGAGTTACATATCAGACAAAGTTGAAAATTTGAAAATTTGGATCTTTTTACCTCTGTCTTTACCCTATTTGAATTCTTGTCTTCAAAATGTGGTTGGTCTCAATTTTTTTAATTTTTGCAAATGAAAATAAATTATATTACACAAATCATACCAGTGACAATATTAATGAACATTTACTACATTTTTCTATCACAAGGTTATGTAAATATTTGAAGGCTGTACAAAAATTGAGGCAACATTTGGAGAAAAAATACACTGGTTGCTACTTTTTGCTTTAAAATCCTATTGTCAATGAAATGTTTTCTATCACTACAATGTGAAATTCCAACAACAAAAGGGAAAATAATAAATTATATTTGTATTGCAGTTGATGATATGTTTTTATCACATGTTGATTTGTCAAATTTATAATGATTAATGAATGTAAAAAAATTGATGACAACATGAAACACCAAGATTTCTAATTTATGTTATTGTATGGACTTCAATACTTTACCTTCAACTACGTTAGCATTATGTCAATAAAAATGGCTACACAGAGTAAAGTACTCTTCAGAAAACTTTGACTAGAACCTCATTATAAGGTATTGATGTCAAATCAATTTTGGTAGATGTTGTGTAGAAATCAAGAAGCACAGACATGCTATGAGGTGGTAGAAATTCTGAGTTAAAATATTATGCGCCCTACCAACCATACAGCATCATAGAGAGATTGGATCTCTGCTAGCTTTCCTTTCCATTTCTGCCTCAGAACATACAAACAGACAATCCTTCAGTGATGAGATAATTGGGGGATAAATCAAAGGCAATATTATTGAATGTATAATCAACCCATTTCTGCAAAACTAGATCCATAATGTCACCATTTTGCCCTTAAAAATACCTCTGAAAGGTGTTTAGAACTGTCAACACCATGATTATATGAGGCAATAATTGTCCATAGTACCACCATGTTTTTAATTAAATGTAACCATTTTGGGACTTTTGGTCTATTATTGTCCGTATCCAGATCTGACCAGCCCCAATCTGAGTTGACCATCACACAGAGTTATCATGGGAAGCAGAAAGTGGTAATAATCGTAGCATGGTGATGCCAGTGACACTAATATTGTCCTCAGAGGTACCTTTGTGGGGCTTTCTAGGGCAGAAATTGTGTGACTAGTTGATGTAGCCTATCAGTTAAGTCCCTAGTGGACCAGAACATGGTGATCTGGAAAACATTTGTGAACAGTGTCCAGATCTGTACACTGGACACTATTGGCAGAAAAATGGGTTGAAAATATTTTTGTTGTTGTTGTTGTTGTTGTTTTTATTGAATTGGATCCTGCAATTATTATGATGGAATGAATATTGTTTGATGTTAAAGCAAAGAAATACCTACAACCTACCTAGAGCCATATCAAAAATTACTAAAATTAACAAAAAAAATTGATCAGCAAATTTTTTGTTAATATTGTTGTTCTTGGTTTTTTGAAAACAAAAATAATTTAAAGGTTGGTATTTTTTTAGAACAGTAAGTTCTGCCAATTAATTATGCTCAATAACACATTTTTATGTGCCGTTCTTCTATAGAACTAGATTCAATTCCACTCCATTTGTGCCATTTGGAACCAGATGGAACCAGGTGGTATCAGATGGTACTGACAGTGCCATTTGGTGCCATCTGGTGCCAATTGGTTATATAAGGTATGGACATTCTTCCATTGCCATTACCATTTTTTGTGGCATGGCCATTTCATGGTTTTTTCTGGCCACAACAAATTGGATTTTAACCTCGGCTCATACTCCAAAACATATAGAAATTTAATCTGAAATAAGAAAAAATCAAAAAAATAAAACAAAAAATCAAAAATAATATATATCTTTTTTCAAAATCATAATAAAATAAAAACTGTTTAAAAAGGATGAAAAATAACTTGTTTGGTTGATATGAGAATATCATTTTTTTAATTTTTTAACTTCTTATCAAAATGGTAGAAATGAAGCAATAAAAATACTTGTTTTGAGAGAACAAAGTAACTATGTACTAATATGATAAGTGTAGTATTATTATTATTCACTAGTAGTATCATGTAGGTATGTTAATAGCAATAGCTAGGAGTACCTGCAAGTAAGGTAATATTACTTACCAAGGATTTGGTCAAAAAATATTGACTTCCTGTGTCTGTGTAGAACTGGTCAATTACTATTGTTCATTACTAAACTAGCATGTAAAAATTTTAGGTGACTTTTCCAGTTTTTGTGTGCTGTATCAACTTGACCTTTGTTTTTGGTTTTTGTATTATCACTTACAGCCAGTTTTGATCAATTTTATAAATAGGGTATTAATACTGAGTCCAATGTGAAATTTTTGTAAACAGGAGTACACAATCAACCATTGTTTTAACATGCGTAGAAATCATACCACAAAGACATTTTTAAATCAAGACATGAAAACAGAGAATATGGTTTGATGATTTTTGAAAGACAAAGGTAATCTTAATATAAAATCCCAAGCAGTTGTGGTGGGTGGTATGGTGTAGGTATGTATGAGCTTAGAAAAATGTACTTTACACTTTTTAATATAATAAATATTCTACTTTGAATATGATGATTTTTCTCCACAGCAGTACATTTCTTTATTGAAAGTATTACTAAGTATTACTATTTTAACTTCCAATTCTCATCACAATAACAGCTCACATTCACTCTCTATCTACCTAGAGAAGAGATAGCTGAATGAGTTGTTTGTAAAATAAATTGATTTTTTCTATTTTTTGGTTTGATGAATATTACCATCATTGAAATTTCTTGCTGTTAATAGTACACCTATTGTAAAAGTTAACTACACCAAACACTAGATAAACTTCTTCTTCAATTACCAGAGCTACAAATATGCATTAAATATTATGCTAGACACAACATTAACAATACACCATGATGGTTCTATTATTAAGGATATCAATATGAGTACTGCTGGATTCTAACTGGAGAGTCTTTAAATGTAGGACTAATCTAAAATACATACTACTAGGGTTGGCATACATCTCAAACATTACAATATAATATATCACATTCCAAGAACATATACTTTCATAGCATATTGCTCCTAAGAGACTCTGAAATCAATGTAAGCCCCTATAAGCTTTGAAATAAGTTTTGATTTCTCCTGATTTTCTTTTTTCAAAGGATGAGGTATGTCATTTTTAAGTCAAAAATAATGCAACAATTGATCAAACTTGTTTTTAAAAACCCTCACTACACAAACATAAACACAACACATCAGATGACAATTAAAATTAATTTTGAGTTTATTGTCATACTACTGTCAAATAACTCTAATTTGAAAAATATAATCTAAAATTTCTAAGCTAGCTTAAAATAATGCATATGAAAAAGCACTTGCTAGCAAACAAGTAAAATGAACTTGGTAAAACTTTCAAGTAATCATGGATTTTAATCAACCCAACAACAGTAAGAAAGATCCTCCAATCAACTATGATTGCAATATTATCTCAATAACATACTAGCACAAAGTTCATGAATGAAAAATAATGAAAAAAGTTGTCATTCTTGTAGGAGCTATGTGTTTTTTTTGTGGTAAAATATGTGTGTTGGTTGTCAGTTTGAATTATTATTATGATTTTTTCATACTGAGATTTTTTGTTATGTAAAAACACATTGTTTAGATGAGTTAGTACTGCACATATAGTACCATTGTGTCTGGAAACTCAACTTATTGTGAATATTCTGCTGCTGTTAATATTATATATTTGTATTATCATACATAACATGGTTAGATACATTTTAAAATTATTTACTGGCATTGAACCATTTGGAAAGTACACAATATTCTGGTGAATAGACAGACATGGATAAACAGCACATATCTATCCTTTTCAGTCACTAATCATTTTTATTAGTACAGAGCAATTCAAAAACAGCAAGCAATGCTCAACTTGTTTTCAATGATTGAATATCTTCCTGATATCACAACACGTAACCATTGTTTGGATTCTCAAAAGTTGATAGACATAACTTTTAATTTTGTTTAGAAATTGATTTGAAAAATTAAGAATACTTACATTATGAGTACTTACATGAGCAAAGATTTGGGGGAGAAATTTTCAGACACTGTATGTAACCACACTGTTGGCTGGAAAGGGTTTTCCAGTTACACCTTTCTGGTTAAGCACAAATGCTTCACACAAGTGATGAACCCGAAAGGTTTGTCTAAAACCCATTCACAGTCACGTGTGGTTACATTTGTGTTTGCTTTAGTGAGAAAAAGGGTAAAAACCAAAGGTACCCTAAAGGTTTTTAGTGTTTTTCTTCTCACAAGTGTGGACACCTGACAGTCACAAAAATATAGAAATGCTTGCAATAATATTACTAATATTGTTCTCTAGCTAGAGAGAGTACCATATCATAGAGTATACTATTGTCTAAGCTGCTTCTAAAAAAATACTAGTACTAATAATACCATGTACTACATTAAAGTTAGTACAGTACTCATAAGTAGTAATATACTGTAAGTACAATGCCATATGATACCTACCTTCTAATGTGAGTTGGCTTCTTTGTCAATCAGTTGAACATGGTCAAGTGAGGGCAAGCTGATGTCCATTTTAGTATCTACCTTATTCCACTGAATTTTTCCCTAAAATTTAAAAATCCTTCATATAAGTTCCTTCTGTAAAAGGTGGTATTTAAATTTTATATAAAAATTAAATAAATCTGGAGGAAGTGGAAGACATGTACTCATTATCATGTGCATGTGAAGTGAAGTACTCAAGGAGTTGAAAAGTGGCCTCAAAATAGCAAGGATGGCACAGGTTATTTCAAGGGAAATTTTTCAGTGCAATCAATGGCACAAAATGGCACAAAAATGGATCAACAGTGCCATCTTTTAGTACCATCTGGTTCCATGTGATACTGACAGTGCCATCTGGTGCTATTCTGATGCCAGCGCACCAACTTCTATTACATTTTTCTATGACACAAGGTTTGTAAAATCTGACATTTGAAATCATTTCAAAAGAGTAAAATTGCTTTCATGACTTTGTTTTTTATTATTCAAAATGTTTGATGTATGAAAGAAAAAAGATTTTGGAGAAGCTAAATTTGCCTAAAACAATAAAATCTCCAAAAATTATTAATTACCACATGTTCCCTGACATCATTGTCAGCATTCCATTCTAAAGTACAAGTTTAAAAATGTTTGAAAGATGCTGAATGTAATGGCAGTGTCAACAAAGTCAAGAAAACCAGTAAATTAAAAAAACACCCATCTTTTTTAAGGTTTGACTATTTTTGCTTAATTGCACATTTGGAACAATTAACAATAGCTCTTTAAAAGAAATGTTATATGCAATTTGGTCTATGGTAAAAGCATTCAACAGGGGTTTGAAATTCAAAGTTACTGATTCTATCCACAAAAAAATAACCAACCATGGTGCTGCCAATCTTCCAACTTTCATCATTTTGATTTTTGTAACCACTATTGTCATAAGGAATTGCTTCCCTTTACTTACCATTACCAGGGATGGTCAAGGTATCATCAATGATGGGATTTTCTGTATGACAAAGGTGTTTGCTAAGATTTCAGCACCCAAAGTTGGCAAATCAGTGGCATGGTGGTCAGATAATAATAGGAGTAATTTTAAGGGTGGGTAGCACTGCCTCTAATTGGTTCTATTACAATAATATAAGACACTCTAGAAAATAATATGAGTAGCATTATCATTATTATGATGTAATAGTAATAACAATGATACAAGTACTACTTACTAATGAAAGATAGGTACTTTTGTACAGATTTGGTAAATATCAATGAAAATAATATTTGGGCTGAATTTTTATATTGGGGCTGCATTTTTATATTGTGGGGCTATAGATATTGGGGCTATTGTCCAATATGAAATCCTTGTACAAAAACATTTGGTCAATATATTCTATTAGCTACAATATGCAAATTTACAAAAATGTTCAATGAACTGTAGAAACTGCACCAAGGAATCATAGATAGCAAATACAGGCATACCATGTTTTCAACATAGCATCAACACCAAGACATGGTTAATCCAAGTAGCCCTCTATCTCTTCAATCATGACCAAAAACTTACATTCAATTTCAGTAAAATGTTGTCTCTTTTTCATTGGATTGGGTTAG
>JALLOT010003940.1:0-10731 GCA_036939595.1 Thalassiosira livingstoniorum | reverse complement strand
TGAATCGTTTCAGATCATTTGCACAATGATTGTCTCGGTGATCACCCATGCCAGAATTAAGCTGATCAGGATAAAACAAACACTGCAAATAGTTTGGCGATTTTTCACAAGATACCTTCGTTAGAAAAGGCCACACCTCCTTCCACACATACAAACACAGAATGTAATTTGATTTCTTCATAGGTCGTCCTCTCCAATCATCTGGGAAGCGCCCAAACAAAGTGTATGCATAAAGTGTCATGACCTCTTCTCCTTGACCCTTGCCATCCCTCCCATCATACTTATGCAATCCTCTTATCACCACCGATTCTGACCTTCATTTTGGTTGTCAGTATCCTGACAGACCATTCTGTCTTGTCAGTAAAAGAAATCCATCTTCGCGGTATCGCTTGTAAGNTTCATCCAATGTTGAACTGCTGGAAATGCGCTTGACAATTTCATCTTTGCTCACTCCCTTGGAAAAAAATAGGTTAGGATCAATGTGACTTTTGACTTCATTCAAAATTTGATCTGGAACTTCAATCAAAAGATTTACACTGTACCGCCCAAATGCACAGTTCTTGTTGGCCGCAGCTCCCTGCTTCCATGTGATACTATCATTGATCACTGTGTACTCTGTGATGCGGGAACTGTGACAAAAGTTAGGTTTATAAATGTCATTAAAATGAAAGCATTTTGTCTCTTCTTCTGTCATCCATGCAGCTTTACCAGAGTTACAATGTTTCTGAACAAAGTCATTGATGCACCTAGCAACACACAAAGGAATGCTGATTCCGTGAGGATTTGAGAAAATATGCCATTCACTTCTAAGTTCCATAATTGCTTTCCTAACTGATAAGATTTTCTTAATTTGTATAGAGTCTGAAAAGTATTGTTCAAAGTTATTGCTTTCAAATGAAACAAAAATATGTGTGAGAATCAATTTTTATTTTAATGAATTATTTATGAAAATAATGAACTCACTCTACTAGCATATGATTGTTTTCAGAGAGCATTTTTTCTTTCGTCACAACTGCTTGGTCATTGCTTGCATCTTTCAACCGAATGGTATCTGAGTTGCTTGTATTTTTGCTGTTATTCTTGGTATGCCACTCGTTAGCTTTGGAAATGAAAGAGTTGAAGACTTGGTGTGTGAAAGCATTGAACTTTTTCTTCCTTGGCTTTGTTTTGTTTATCCATGAAGTATACAGGGACACACTAACCAGTTTCTTTGATTCTCTCTCACTCATTGAATCCAACCCACAGTGGATGATTGCATGCTTTCTCAAAGCTTCCCTATGTTATGAGCAATTTTTGGTATCAAGATTTGCCTTGGAGAAGGCATCAATGAGGCTAAAGCGAAAGCATTCCATCGTTGAATTGCTTCTATCCCAAACTAAATCAGCATCATTCAGCCATCATCTCATCAGTTGCCAAACTATCTGTTTTGCACTGGTTTTCCTACAAATAATGCATAAACATTCTTGCTCTCTGCTGCTGCGTGTTGAATGCATGATGAAGAAATGTTGAGAAAAACTGTGTGTGATTCTTGAACCCAGACTCATCCTTACTCCACCTGATTACATCCCCTGAATGCTGGTTACTATCATCCAAAAAAGCTTCCTTTGCCATTCTTGCCATGCGGAGTAAGGGAATTGTCCATGCTGGAATCTTTTTTGACCACTCTTTTAGAATGTATTTCCTTGCTTGGATATTGAACACTGGATTTTTGATCTTTTTCTTTTTGAAAGGGAGCGACAATGTTTGAAGCATTCCACCCATGAATTTCCCCTCGTCTGTATCCTCGCAATTCTCTGTGACGGTTTCCTCAATATCTTTGTTGATCATTTGCTCCCATGCATCTTTGACCCCAAATGAAACAGTTGTTGATACTGTCGCAATGTTGCCATCAACGTTCTTTAGGTACAAAACAGAAAATGGCAGCTTTATTTTTTCACTTCCTTCTCCACATCCAAGGCAAAGATGCAAGGTTGATATTTACTTTCCTTCTTGGGTACTTGCAGTTCCTCCTCACACTTGGCGAATAAAACATTGTCAGAAGCAAACATAGAGTACAAATGCTTTGTCTTTGCATCAATGAAAGATTTAATTCCAACAACAAGTTCTTGCTTCGAGGGCACAGGAGTATGGTTGTAAGTCTTGCTTGATTTCGTAAATTTAGGGCACGGAACGTGAGAACTTCCAAAAATGTACATGATTATGCCAGATTGGACAATGATTTTACTCGTTGTCCAATACTTGATGGAACCCCAAAAGAAATACCTAAAGACACGACGAAACTGCTCTCTGTTCAGGACTACAGAACCAATTCTGTCGTTTGACTTCACCCAGCCATCCTGTGCAATCCAAACATGACTTCCACACTGATGAGGAAGAGTACCAACATATTGCTCCAACAATTGATACAATGAGCTCCTGATATCCTTGCAAACGGTGGAGTCGTTGATGGTGTCGATGTTAAAGGTAGAAAGTTTATATTCAGAATTCAACACGATGTTCAAGGAGATGTTGCAAAATTGAATAGTGGAGAGGATGATTCCAGAATCGTTTGTCCAAACTCGCAGTGTTGCTGTAATAATTTGTCCAGCATTGTCAGTTGAAAGTACAAGAGGCCAATAATATTTTCCATCGCCGATGGATGTAGAGGAACTCTTTATTTCATGGAAGAATTCCAAAAGATCGTTGGCATTATTCATATTTGATATTCGATGTGCACAGGTAAAAGTGGTGGACTCAAACTTGTTTTTTGTTTTGCTGGAACCCAGCAACCCAACATTGTTATTGAATAAAAAAAAACATGTTGGATGACTTCTCCCTTGATAAGCTTCACATGCATTTTGACAGTGTTGCCTGTTAAATCCACATGTGCCTCTAGTAGTCCGCTCTTAGCTAGAAGTTTAAACAACTTCATTGCTATTTCCGAAAAGAGAACTGCTTTGACTCCAGTTGAAGCACGCAATTTGCCTTTGTTCATTCGAATGTAGGGAGCATTCGAGTACTGACGGAGTATACCAACACAATGTGTACTAGTGTCGTCTTTCTTCTTTCTTTGTGCAAGGTCAATATTGATAATGTCTGTGGTTGCTTGAGAGATGTTGGTCAGTTCATCACCTGGTTTAAGTCCATAATGAAGCAGAAGTTGATTGGAGAAATCCTTCTTGACCCGATATAACTGGCAAATGCTGTAAACCATACCACCCATGTTTTTGGAATTATAGTTCTGGTCAGGAATGAGTGACAACTGCTTCTGAATAATTTCTCTTGGGGCAATAGGAACAATTGATGTCGGATCTTTTGGTAGCAATTTCTTGACTATCACTTCCATTTTGATCTTGCGACAAACACCAAAGATGGACCGTTTTTGAAGTGACGACAATGACCAAAGACTTCATCGATAAGATTTACAGTGTCCTTGTCATTGGCATTTGCTATTTGGAACAGTTCTCCAAATCCAAATTCAACAACAAACTTGTTTGGACATTGATGACCACCGTATGCCCAACATGTTCTGTAGATATAGGCAAATAGGTTTTGATTGCCTTTTTGTTTCTTTGTCACTTGATCTTTGAATGGAGCTTTCACTTCACAACCTGTTCCAAAACTCAATTCAAGAGGTGTTGGAATGTGACCTCTGAAACATTGTCTCATCTTTTGAGATCTGACTCCCTTTTCCAAAGGCTTCCATTTGCAAAACAAAATTACATCTTGACCAAAAGTCTTTACTTCTATCCACTGATGAGCTTGCTTGACAGAGATGGGTGCATAAAAAGTACCTTTCATCTTGTGTGTGACGAGCTCTCTCTGGACTCCATACTCATCAGTAACCATGTCAGAAGTGATGATGTCTTTTTTCTGCATTGGTGGCAGCTGCATTATATCCCTTTTTGCTGGAGAATCTACAACATTTCTCCTTAGTTTTGGTGTAGTTTTATTCTTACGGAGACATGGTGAATCGTCCGCATGTAGGTTTGATTTGTTTTCATCACTGACGGCATTGTCCGTGCTGTTGGCTTCATCATTGTCAACGTGGTCTTCGTCACCACTGGTCCCCTCTTCGATTCCAACGTCATTGTACTCTGCATTAAAACTGCCACAGAAAGATCTCCTCTCCACCGGTTCTGCTTTGTCAGGGATGCTGCCTCCAATCACAGTTGCTTCACCAATCTCATTGCTATCACTATTTCCATTTCCATCGTAAATCCCTTCACCGTCCATTGAAGATGCAGTCTTCTTGCCAAAAAGTGATCTGATGAGTCCATAGCTGGCATCTCTTAGTAGTCCAGTCTGTTCCGTTGAGTTGCTAACGTACTTCTCAGTGCTCTTGATAAACTTACTTGCTTTTTCTGCACTTTATCTTCTTTCTGTAAGATGAGATTGATTCCAAACCGTCCAGCTGTTCATTAATCAACTCAGCCTCCTCTAGACTGATGAATTTTGTGTTTGAGACGGGCATTTGAACACCATCAATCATAGTTTTTAGCAATTTCACTAATGAGCCAATCTCTCTATTGATAGGGATACACAAATCTAAATGTAGCGGACTGTCTTGAGTATCATCAATCTTCAGAATTTTAGATTCTCTATACATCTCTTTATTAGCAAAGTGGTCATTAGCAAAAAAGGCAATGACATCGCCTGACTGAAGCTGCTGTTTCTTTCCCACAAATTTAAGGTATTTGACTTCTTTTTTTGAATCACCAATCCACTGGTACAATTCACTGAAATAATCATAAAACAAACAAAATTAGAGTGTAGTTAGAGTACAAATGATTTATTTTGAAATGAATTTTGAATTCAAAACTTACTCTGCTTTAAGTACTAAATCAAAATCGTTGCCAGATTTAGTGACAATATTCCTCCACAGACGATTGTCGTCCCACGATTTTTTCATGAAATCATTACCCTTAAATTGTTCATCCTTGCCACCGTTGCCTCCACTGTCCATATTGCCACATCCATTCCCTTCGCAACATTTTTCCACACCAGCATTGGTTTCATTGGTCCTGTATTTAAAGAAGAGGTCAAAAGATAAATCATGAGATGACAATGTCAATTGTGAAATTTGGGCAGAGATTCCCCCTGACAGGGGGGGTCTTCTTTCTGCAAGCCCACATAAATTTCATCAAAAACATTGTAACACACCCTTTGACATTTCCATAGCCGCCACCACATCCATTCCCTTCGCCACGGCCATTCCCTTTGCAATGACCATTCCCTTTGCCACGACCATTCCCTTTGCCATGGCCATTCCCTTCGCCACAGCTGTTACCATCACCCTTGCCATTGGCAATCAATTTTCCACACCCAGATCCGATTTTAGATGGAGCCGCCTTGTCTTCTTTATTGGTATTTTCCTTTAAGCCACAGCCTCCCCCCACACTGCCTCCATTCCCATTTCTACCTCCGTTCTCATCTCCATCGTCATTCCCATTCCCACCTCCAATTATGTTGCCATCAGCAGATGTCTTTGCCGGCACCCACCCAGTTCCCACCTTTGCTTGCACCGCCATATCTTTCTTAGTTGCTGGGGCCGCATCTACTTTTTTATTTGTTTTTTAATGAAGTCACAGCATCCCCCCACACCACCGCCACTCCCATTTCCACCTCCGCTCTTGTTGCCATCAGCATTCCCATTCCCACCTACAATTCCATTGGAATTGGCAGTTGTCTTCACCGGCACCCTCCCAGTTCCCATCTTTGCTGGCAACGCCCTTTCTTTTTTAGTTGCAGTTTTCTTGATGCCACTGCCTTTCCCTCCACATCAGCCTTCCTCCTTGCAACTGCCGCTCCCAATGCCACCTCCGTTCCTGTCGCTATGACCGTTCACACTCCCACATCTGATTCTTTTGCCGCCAGAGGTTTTCTTCACTGGCACCACTTTTTCTTTGACGATGTCAACGGCATTGGCGGTGTCGGCAGCACCATTTTTTGTGTTCATCAAAGGATGAGACTTAGATTGCAACTTGGAGCTTCGTAGAGATTGCCGCATGGTTCAAGATAAAAGATTGTCAATTAAAAGATGATGACAGTCTGAAGAATAAGTTTTAAATTCAGCTGCATAATTGATACGGTGGTGCGGTTGTTGGTGGCGACCGTAAGTACGTCAGCCGGACGGACGGAAGACAAGTTTGAGTGGAGGGGACAAGAGAGACGGGGGGTGATGGTATTGGTTGGTGGGGACGACGTTGTCTGGGATTTAAGATTAATACTAGAAGTATGATAGGTAGCGACTAGATTTCACGGGACAGGAGTAATTGGAGTCACGAAAATGTAAAATTGGAAAATGGTAAAATAAAAGTGTGTAAAATTGGAAAATTTTTTATAAATTGGAAGATTAAAATTGAATAAATGGTAATTTATCCTTGATTAGTTTGTGGACAGAATTAGTCTTCTGTTTAGCTTGCAGCTGTTTGCTTTCAATGTTCATCTTGTTATTGTCAGCAAAAAGATTTTTGTTATGCTTGTTGTTCAGAATACATTGTCTTGCAAAGAGGTCTTTCACAAAAGTAGTTCTATTCTCAAAACATATATTTGTCTTTGTGTGACTGCCATTGAGATGGCGCAAAACACTGGAATGATTTTCTCTACCATTGTCAAACCATGAAAATCACATATTCCAGGTATTTTCTTCAACTCATATGATGCAAAAGTTGATTTCATTTCAGCAAATTCTTCTAACTTGTTCAGTGCTATAATCAAATTCTTGTTGTGCATGCAATTCCTTCCTTGCTTTGTCCAGGTCAGCATTAAAGAAGTGTTCTGTTTGAGCATAAACCATCTGCTTTAAATGATCTTTGAGTATCTTGTAAACTTGTTTTGCCAAAATGCTTTGGCATGCTGGAATGAAAGAGATGAAAACAATATGTGACATAGCAAGCATTGATGAGACCAAAGGAATGAACAGTGTCTTGATCAATATTTTTGCTGACAGAACAAATGGAAACTGACAAAAGAGATCATTCAGTTTTTTTTTCAACAAACTGAATCATGAAGGCGTATGCATCAATTGTTTCCCTGCATAAAATTCCTTCACAAGCCAAACAAATCCTGTCAAGTTTGTTGTACATTCTTGTCATGGCAAAGTATGGCTAAAGCCATTTGTTGTTGACTGCTAATTCAAACACAAATCCCTGTAATTTTTTTCAATTAACTCCAAATACTCCACAAAGGTGAGAATGGAATCGATATTGTCTTCTTGTTCTCCCAACATCTCAAGTCAAAAATCTTTTGCAACGTGTTGTGCCTCATCATTGTTCAACATGATTGCTTGATCAATGCATTTGAGCAAATCATTATTGCCAACCATCTGAGCAAAATGCTGGAAATCATTATTCTCTCAAAGAGTTGGAAGAAGGCACATGATACAAACACAGACACTGTAGATGTGTTTTGGAGTAAGATTTTTTGGGTGGCCAAATGGGTTGAACAGTGTCTTGCTGTATGGTGCATGATTTAGTCTTGTTCCATTCAGTGCTGCATTGCACAGAGATTAGAGAGTGTTTGAACCAATATTTGAACATAACCACCAATACGCTGTCTAGCCATGAATCAAATTGATTTGGATGGTGTGCATCCATTTGTGTGCTTCTAATGTGCCATGGTGATTTTGACTTCTTGAGAGAAATCATCTCAAATTCTTGCACAAGTATTTTTCTTTTTCTTCTGTGGACTCTGCCTAATCTTGAAGAGGCCTCTCACCTTGACTCAAACCTCACAACCAATTTTCCGTTGACCATATCTGAATGATCAGGCTGCTTTGCTCTGTTCACATAGGTTATAGCAATTTTTGCTGGAATCTTTCACTATGACAAAGTCATGTAAATCTGATATTGTTTTCATTGCTGTTACGACCAAATTCTTGTTTTTAAAAACCTCACCAACAATGAACAATTCCTCTGTGACTTCTTCTATATTAATTGAAGAATTGTAAGTCAATGAATCTATAAACCAAGTTGAATACAGACAAAAGATGTCAATTTCATCAATTATTGAACTTTCATTATTCCAATCCTTGAGATTACTTGCAAAATCTTGAGAATGTGTATGTGTTCTTAATTCCAATGGTGACAAACCAGGTTTGTTAATGATTTCTTCCAAATTGTTGGCAACAGATATATTTTCTCGCATCTCTTTTGTGTCATGATTATATTCAACAATTGCAAAAGTTGGCTTGAGGATGCAACAGTGTTTGTAAATAAATTTTTGGAGGTAAAGGATTGGGTACATCATCTCCATCATCATCATCTGGAATTGCTTGCAGACAAGGGAGGTACTCATCATCATAGTCGTTGTCGTTGTCATCAGAATAGCTATCAACATCAGAGTCAGAATCCTCAAATTTGATGTGGTTTGAAGAGAGAATGTTTTTGGAGTTGATTGAAATTGAGGGATTATGTGAATAATGTCGACTGCAATCATCAATGTTCATAGAGTGAGCCTTGAATTTCATTTGTGACATTGGGAAGATCAGCATGAGGATCATCTTGGATCATGGGTTCCATTTTGACAGATTGCGGGATAGGCAGGTTGGATTTATTCCTGGAAATTGGTGGTGGTAAAACAACTTATACATCAGATGGTGATGAGGATGGGGATGAGTCTTTGGAAGATTTGGAAGAGGAATCAAATTCCGATAATACCATGGTTAGTTGAATTATATGGTGCTTTTAAACATAATGAAATACTAATGGAACGTGCATAAAGTGCTTATGATTGTGTCATATAAATGGGTGGCCATGATAAGAATCTTGGTGTTTTTTGTCCTTCAACAGTTATATCATAATTCTTGGGGTCATTGATGACATCATGATATTTATTTTGGTTATTGGTGACCTAATGTAAAAAACAAAAATATATGTGCAGAAATACTGCTTGTGTAATATTGTGACGAAAGAAAAGGCCTGATAGAATGTCCGATAGAACTCAGTCCAACAGAACTGGCTGGATCGTCTCCCACTTTAGTACTTCGTACAGTACTACTACTTAAAAAAATAGTACAATAGAGGTAAGTATAATATTATGTAACTACTCTCGGAATGAATACCTATATTTTATATGATTTCTTAATACTAATGAAATAAGCCTCACACAAATTCAGCGAAACAAAAAAATACTCATAACAGCTGATACCTACTTTTAGTATAATCAAGGGAATAGAAAATGGGAGTAATAGTAAACAAAGACCTCGCGGTAAAATTGCTCCCCAAGTTTTGATTCCACGTGTCAATCTTCTATAACATGACCGCGTAGGTGTTTCGTGAGAATTTTGTCAAAAGGGAGAGGCTTAGTCTGTCCTTCGATCAAACCCTCATTAATCACTTAGCACTCAGAATATCGAAAATGAACACGTGGAACCTAAACTTGGGAAGCAAGTTTCCTGCGAAGGAAACTAACAAAAACTTTTTTATTCACTCCCAGTCTCTATCCCCTTGTTATAATAATATAGCTCTCTAGAGCAAGGTATGTAGTATGAATAATTACTTATCCCTCTCTAGAGAGGTCTTCTTTAGAATTAAGTAATACTAGTTAGTATGGTAGTATACTTAATAATTTTACCTTTTAACTGGAGCTGTGCCTGGAGCTCTGGCATCAAGACAACTCCTGCCCCACCCTGCCCCAAATGCCACCACTCAATGGATGCACATGGCGACCATGCTTTCAATGGTGGTTGTTTCAGCAAAATCATTAACCATGACAAGCTAAAAAAAGCTGTCCCATTCCCTGTCCACCAAATCCTACGCAATGCTGACTATGTCTCCCCTTCCAACAAAGCAGCCATCGAGCCTAGAGGGCTCATCAAGCGCTAACCTAATCTTCGTCCAAGCGACTACGTCTTCTATTTCTATCCCAAACCAAGCCTCTTCAACCCATCTGCACCCCACTGCCCTTACAATGCCATCCTATTCAATGTCATGTTGGTGGTGCTATTTTGTCCTCCAGTTTCCTTAGATGATGCTTACCCCACCATACCGGCCATCACCAAGGAGCATCTCCAAGGATACAATAGAGGCAAGTACATGCACGATGGCAACACCAACAAAAGCACCATCATTACCCTCACCAGTGATGAAATCATGCAGGATCTCTACCACTCTGACAAAGTCCTGATCCCCAAGGCCCTTGATCAATTTGGATGCTGTGGGGCTTGATTCAATCCTTTCCTCTTTGGTTCTATCCCCACATGCTCTCTTATCTCCTTCCCTGCATCCCGACCCTATGCCAAGCTAATGGAATCATGAGCTTCCCATCATCCAACTCCAAACAATGTTGTGGCAATGGCCACATCTTTCTGGAAAAAAGACCACCAACAGCCACTTCTACGGACACTCCCACACATGCCCAACCCCAAAAGAATTCATCCTCCAACAACTTGGACTGATCATCACCAAAACCTTTGGCTTTCATCTCCTCCACCTCCGATCCCCAAAAAACAAGTCCAACTCATCATCTTCCTCAGTCACCTCCACAACAGCTGACATGTCTCTCTTCTACTCTCATAGCTTTGTACAATCTCCTCCCTGTGAAATCATGGATGATGCATTCTCTGTTGGCGCAGACTCTTGCATAACAAACACTTCTGTTTCAACTAATTTTTCCTCACAACATAATGTATCTGATAGCCACATCATGACTGTCTTTGAAAAAGTTTATACTCTACGTTATACTAAGTGGATTCACTACCTTTATGTGTTTACGAAACTCAATGACCAAAAAAGGTATGAAAGCTTGATA
>JALLOT010003939.1:0-10755 GCA_036939595.1 Thalassiosira livingstoniorum | reverse complement strand
TGATCCAGGCGGGCGGGGGTCAAGCGATACAAATAATAAACAGAATTATTTTGAATAAATTTAGCGGCCAAAATTTCCGCCAAATTAAAAGGACTTACATACCCCCCAATATTACCAATTTATAAAAGACCCCCTTAGGCTAAGAATTGTACTCTCCAACAACCTACATCATGACCTTGTTGATTGTGGTGTGGTGGTTTGAATCAAAGTTTACAATCATAGTCAAAACTTCTCAAAATGCTTCCAAGGTCTGAGCCTTTTGGAAAGGAAAGATGATTGGACACAGAAAACTACCTTCATTCTCCAACCAAATCAATCTGTTATCACACAAAGGTCCCTACAGTAATTATTTTTTTCACAACAATAGATCCAAGTAATTGCATTTGATCTTATATTCATGATCAGGTCAAAAGTATGGCATCAGTTTGATAATATTCTGGTGAAAGTTGAGCAAGAAGCAAAACCATCACCACTTTATGACAATGCTTAATTTGGAAGGGTGTGTCTCATCACCAACATGTTCCCACTGATTCCAGACCTTGAAAATGCTCTTGAAATTTACTTAAAAAACCCAGTGAGTCAAAACCAATAACTTACCTATGTGTTGTACTTTATTAAAGATATTTAATTATTAGTCTTGGCCAGTATGATTAACTGTTTAATTATACTACAATGCTAGTCATTTTACAAAAAACACTTGCTAAATATAGTTTTGAGCTTGAGTGTGTGTTTTACCTACTGGAGTACTTTGTTGAGTCTCACAAAAGATCATTTAGTTTTAAATACAAACAAAGGCTTGGTGACATCTCATTTTTTGTATTTTAAATATTCTTTAGAGATTATTAGATAAGTTCATCAGTTCTTGAAATTGTTGAAACGTTAATTGTAACCATCCAATTGTAATTGTTTAAAATATCATCCTAAAATCTGAATCTGAAGAAAAAAGTTAATCTTTTTGCTACATATTTTTTGAGGCAGAATGATGAAATTAACAACAGATACTCTGATGTAATGCAAGATCAATCTCTTACTAGTTTTTATCCTAGGATATTATCTTGTACTCCAAAGTGCTTATTTCATAAAAATAAGTTTATTGAAAAAATCTGGTGTTTTCTTGAATACAAGAAAATGCCCACAGACAACTACACATGATATCTTACTCCTTTGTATTCCATGCCAGTGGGCCAAAACAATGGCTGTTGGCCATTTTTTGGTCTACTTAAATGGAAGACCATGGCATAAGAATAAGACTTCTTATTAAAAAAGGGTGTGTTTTTTATGGTTCTATGCAATGATGATAATACAAAACATCTCTTGTATTCATGTGACTAGTTTTTAATATCCAGTCATTCTGTGTTGTAAATTTGAATTTAAATTTGATTTTCATGGATTAAAGATACACCAGGAGAGATTAATTAACAAATAGTCAGAAGTTTGAACGAGACTGCTACGTTTCATTGTATGATAGTATGGTGCATCACTAAAATAAGCAATAGTCCATTCATACTATGTACAAAGTAAACATGATATCTGGGCAAAAGGGCATTTTTGATTGACACAGTAATGAATGTCAGCAACAAGGAAGGGAAGAGGAAAGGTAACAATGTTCTTTGGGGAAGTAGTAATGGTTTAAAAAATCCCTCAGATTTATTGATATTATTATTTGTATTTGATAGTATTTTCTGCTGTGTGTATTTATGTAAAAGAAAGAAATTGGAATTGTACAAAATATATTTTGCATGCACCTTAAAACTTAGAATTCAATAATATTATGAGTATTTAGTTCCACATACCACAATATTTTTTATTGACACTCCTACCTACATAAATGGCCTTGTTATGGAATATGTGGAGGACTTCATTCAAATTAGTAGTGGATGATGGGGCCTGAGCACACACCTTCATTGGTATAATATTTTGTCAGTATTCCTCCAAACTCATCAATTTACCATACCAAAAATTGTGTTTATCTCACAGAATAAATACCAGAACCAATTTTTATATTAGTATTACAGTTATCTTTTTTTACAGAATACTACTTTTTATGATTTAGGCCTTTTGATGACCCTTGCAGTGATGATGAATACCACGAAAAAATGATAATGTGATCACAAATTGATTTTGTCTTATGGAATCTTGTTGGAATTTCATTTGGCTTAAAATTGTCATCTCTTGTGCTTCTAGAGGATTTGAAACAATCTCCCAGTGAGAGGAACTTTGAAAGATACAATACGGTGTCAGAAATTGTATCAGGTGTTGCTCGAAACCTCAAATGTTTACTCCATAACACTATCTATGACAGCATTTTTATTTTTTGAAATCCAAAGACACTGATCCATAATAAAGCCATTCATGAGTACTGTGGTATGATGTGCCAGAAGATTGGTGAGAACCAGCAACACTGGTAATGGTAGGCCTTTGATTGCCAGTACATGAAATCTCTATGCAACAAATAAATAACACCATCTCTAACTTGATATTGCAGCAAATTAATTAGTACTTTGTGGAAAAATTACAGGTATCTTATCAAAGCCATAGAAAATGATGATATGTGTACAATGAATATTTAGATATGTCTTGTGTCTTGATAAAGAGTTAATAGCTTCTTTCATTATGAATCTAGCTTTGTTTGGGCTTCTGTGAGTTGGTGTAATGGTTTTTCAAACATTTTGTTCTTTTTTTCAACTTGATAAGGCTGAATCAAAATTCCCTAAGCCCTATATGAAATGAGAAGAAATTCGAGGGACTTTTCTTGGTTTATGATTAAAAGATGCTAGTCATCTTGTGTGCATTCCTGTATATTTTTTGACAAGCATGTGTGAAAAGAGCCACACTATTTTCTGGTATTGATATTCTCTATTTTTCAATGCAAACTTTGATCATTTCATTACAGTATATTTATCATTTGAAAGCAATAATCACAAAGAATAGTTGGCACTAACATCATTAGCTTTAGACATGTTTAAGGAGTCAACTGTGGTAGCTTTTGAGACCTAATGATTGGTGCTACAACTTCAGACCCACATTGAATGCAATAGAATTTGATGAACCAAAGTTGCTACCCCAGGCTAACTCTTGAAATCTGATACTTGAAATGTAGAGTTTGAGTCTATCAAAAGCAGAACTATGGAAGATGAACATGAAAAGTCATGAGGTGAGTTTTACGTGAAAATTTCAAATGTGTAGGTGTCATTTGAGACTCCTGTTACAACTAGAGATTCCTTTTTGCTTAAAATCACCCACCCTTTGGTTTGCAAAGATATTCAAGTGACATGAACTCTGAAAGATTCAATGTGGTGTTTTATAACTTGTATCAGTTGTTGCTCACCGGCTCCACGTCTGATCAATTTCATGTGCATCACTGTAAAACTATCTGAACAAACAGTCATTTTGGAAATCCAAAGAAGCTGCTTCACTAAAGCCAGCCAGGAGCAGGAGCACTGGTTCCTTGTCCTGGTGATGGCAGCAGATCGGCAAGATCCAGCAGCACTGGCTATGAATTGGCTTTGTTTGGCAGTGCATGACATCTGGGCATAAAATGTGACACTAAATCCACATAAATTCTAATTTAATCCAAATCAATTTTGATGCAGATGGAGTACTAAGTACTTTGTCAAGAAAGTTGTGGTGTCTTGCAAATTTCATGAAGACCGGTTCAATACCTTGAATGTGAATTTGGGCAGGCTCTGTGACTTTAAAGATCTTTCAGAGTTTCTTTTGTCTTTAGATGTAAGAGTCTCATTCCCGCCCTGTTGGCCTTTGTGTGTGTTGGTGCACGATGGTTCATATTTCATTTCCTCCAACTTGTTAATGCCCCATCAAAGAAATAGCATGAAATTTGAGGTCCCTTTCTTGGTTTATCTTTCTATGGTGTTAAAATCTTTTTACTTTGAATGCATGGCGGCGTAAAGTTTTTTGACAAGGATGTGTGATAAAGTTACACTATTATTTTCTGGCATTGAAGTCCTAGTTTTTTCAATGCAAACATTAGCAGTCCCAGGGCCATGTGTTGAGGCATCCATGTAATAGAATGCAATTATTTGCTTGCCATCGTTTAATCAGCCAGCTGTGGTAGCTTATGAGACCTAAGTATTGGCGATACAACTCCTGATCCAACACTGAACACTGTAGAATTGGATGCACCAAAGTTGCTACCCCGTGCTAACTCTTGGAACTCAATACTCAAAATGTAAAATCCAGGCGACTTGAGCCCATCGCTGGCACTGTCATAAATTGTGAAGGTGAACGGCCCTAAGGGTTTAGTTGAGTGGATTTTCAGGGGTGGGAGTTTTGGTGAGTGGGTTTTAGGTGAGTGGTGACATCAGCCAGTGTTTCACGAACAAATTACAAAAGTTTGCTCATTAGGAGAGCAAATTTTTATCTCCTTACCATCAGCATCTGTAAGGCATGATTTCTGAGTGTATATAGTATTAGGCAGCGCATAAGGACCTCCGAACAAAATGAGCTTGTCGCTTGCATCCTTGAGCTCCCACGTAGTTTCTTTCGTTTCAGAGAGAGAGACAGAAAAGGAAAATATATTTTCATTTGAGATCAAACACATGTGCATGTTCCACGTCAAAAGTGAAGAAATAGGACAAACCTTGAGGCCACTCATCAGTTCGCACTGCTACCCAAAAGTCATCATCGCACCAATCATATTCATCGAAATCGGGCTCGTCTCCGTAAAAGGGGACGGGAAAAGTTGTTTCTTCATTGTCATAGAAGATCAAAGACCCAGCAACCAGAATATCCCCAGCAACAATGAAGTAACCACAGTTTTCACAGACCTCTCCAAATCCCTGAAGCACGATGGCAACGTCATTGCATTAAAACGCATAAATTGCAGCATCATCTGAAGTGCACTTATCATAATCACTTACATCACCACCGCTAAAGAAAAGTTTTTTGCAAGAAAGCGCAAGCCAAGAGAGCTTATTGTGAGGTACAAAAGCAAAACAATGGATAGGACAATGGACGAAATGATGAAAAGAGACTAACGAGTCAGTAATGTTGAAGGTGTAAATTCCTGGAATGGAGAGAGGATTTCGTAGTTTTGATCAGTCACAATAGTTAGCAATGGCAAGAAGGTAAAATTATGTTCATGGAAGCAATTATCATACTAACCGTGATAAAGGCAAATGTCATTAACATAAGTTCTATTGCTCCCCAATGGACCCCCGCTAAGAAGTACAGATCCCGTTGATCGCGAGTAAAGCTCCCATGTTGTGATATCTCCTTTCGTAGTTCCTCCGGTGTTAATGTCAGTTCTAACGACAATTGTAACATCATGGCAAACCGACATCGACAATGGAGTAGAAGGTGCAGTCGACGTAGGGACTGTTGCTATGGTTTCCGTTTCACCTGAGCCCATGCCAACCGTAAAGACAGTTGTGTTGGATGAGCCAAAATTACTGCCATAAGCCAATTCTTCGAAGTCGATCCCTAAGCGATAGTGACCTGGTGGTATTATCCTAAATATGAAAAGAATGAAATTGAGAACATGTCCACAACAACTTGCCACTAAGATACTATGGAGACTTACCCGTCGCCTGCAGTATCATACACTGTGAATTTGAAAGGTGACAATCCATCTGGTAGACACCCTCTATGGGTATATACAGCATTAGGAGTTGAGTACGGTCCTCCACTCAACACAAGACCATCGGATGAGTCGGTAAGTGTCCATGAAGTTTCTTCAGATTAGCAAAGAGAGCAAAAATAGAAAAACTAGAAGTGAGAATGGACAATTCATAACCGAAAAAAATGTATTAAAAGAACAAAGAATCCAAGAAAAGCTACACATAAAAAGCACAAACGAAACACACCTTGAGGCCAACCGTCAGTATAAACCGCTACATATAGCTCGTGAATGCACGAGTCAAATTCGTCATAATCTACCTCATCGCCGTTGTAAGGAACTGGAAATGTTGTCTGCTCATTGTGCAAAAAAGTGAAGGCTTTGAATGAAAAAGGAAACAAAACATTAGTAACTCCTGCATTAAGAGACCTATCAATTTTCTTTTGATCGTACCTCCTCCAACAAAAACTTGATTCACCCAAATGCTGTAACCGCACTCTTCCCCGCAATTCGTCTCCCACTCATCTGTGAAGCCATCACCAGAACTATGTACAGGATGTGTGCGCTGTGAGTACAAATGATAAAAATGGGACAACAACGAGACAGCAAAAAATAACAAATCACCTGTCTGTAATGTTGAATGTATAGCGAGATTGGGGGACACAGACATAATTTGAATATGTTTTGTTGCCTTCCAACGGTCCGCCACTACTTATCTCTTCCTTTGTGTTTTCGTCAAAAAGATTCCACGTAACAACGTCTCCTTTGTCTCCCCCTGTGTTGATGTCTGTATGGATTCGAGAATGAATAACATGACAATCCTCAATATAAGGTACCAGAAATGTCAACTGCGCACTGTATCCAAATGTGTAGGCTAGTTTCAAAAGTAACAAAAACGTTAAAGGCCGTTAAAAATTGACACCCAATTTTCAATCTTTCGACTCACCTCCACCAATGAAAGTGTCTCCGACCCAAATTCTGAACCCGCAGTCTTCCCCGCAATTTTTCTCCCACTCCTCTGTGAAGCCATCTCCGGAACTTTACGAACAAAACAAGAAATTTGACAAGATATGAGTATTTTTAAAAAGCGAAAAAATCGATTGAACTGAGCCAACATCCCAAATGAACTTACTCGTCTGTGATTTTAAAAATATAGCGGCCTGATAAAATGCATTTTTGGTATTGCAATGTGAAATAGAGAGGTTCAAAAAATTTATGTGAAAAAGTTCAGAAACAGCCACAGACCTGGTGGCACGCAAACATCATTCCAATACGTTTTGTTACTTGAGAGCGGCCCGCCACTAATGATTTCTTCCAACGTGTCTTGAGAAAGGAGATTCCACATCACAACATCTCCTTTGGTGCCTCCTGTATTGACATCCGTTTTGATTTTGATTGTGACATCATAGCAAGCACCGGACCAGGTCCCAACGGGTTTCGCTGAGGACGACGATGTTGTAGTTGTGGTTGTGGTCGAAGTAGTGGTAGTGGTAGTTACATCTGAGCCCATGTCCAAACTGAATACAGTTGAGTTTGATGAGCCAAAATTACCATCGCCAGCGAGCTCATATCCATCCACGTACAGCACGTAGAAACCAGGTGTCTGGTTGGAATGAAAATCGGAGTGTGAATGGATTCCGTGCAGAGAAGCTCGTTCAATAGAATAGAAATATTTTTATATTTCTCACCATGAGACCGTCTCCAGCAGAGTCGTAAATCGTAAATACGAATGGGGCTGCGTTTTCTTTCCTATTAGAGTTTGGATTTTCAAAGTGAATCGTTAATGAAGACAAAACTAACCTGCATTGTCTTGAAGACACGACCTCTGAGTGTATAAAGCGGATGGTAAAGAGTAAGGACCCCCAGTCAACAGAACTTTATCACTTGCATCTCTGAGATCCCATGAAGTTTCTTACAGGCATAGAAAGAATAAATTTTGTGAAAAGCAGCGATATAAATCGAGAAATACTCAAAGAAAGAGACCAACCTTGAGGCCAAGAATCAGTCATCACGCCAACTAAAAACTCCAACGTGCACCAATCATATTCATCTGAGTCTGGTTCGTCTCCATAGAAAGGAACAGGGAATGTCAACTCCTCATTGTCAAAGAACACTACTGAACCTCCAACAAAAACATCGTCAACATAAATAAAGTACCCGCAGGTGTCACAAATCTCTTCATCTCCAAACCCCTGACATCAAAAGAATTGAATGGTCAGCGATACAAAGACGATAATAGTTTGAAAATGAGCCCTTCCAGACCACTCACATTGCCTCCACTATCAGTAATATTCAAGGTGTAAATTCCTATGGAAAGAAGAAATGAACCGATCAGTTGTGTTGAGCTTTAAAGTCAAAGATTCTACTCAAAGAAAAACGAACCTGTCTCAAGGCAAATGGTACTGTACTCCATCTCATTGCTTCCCAGTGGTCCTTTGCTTAGAACAACTTCTCCTGATTGTCTGTCGTACAGCTCCCAAGTTGTGACATCTCCGTTCGCGCCACCAGTATTGATGTCGGACTCAGTGACAATCATTACGTTGTAACAAGTTGTTGATGGTGGAAGGGTGGATCTTGTTGATGTTGATGATGAAGTCGTTGTTGTAGTCGATGTGGTGGTAGTGGGCGTGGTTGAAGTGGAAGTAGTGGACGTGGTTGAAGTGGTAGTAGTGGGCGTTGTTGAAGAGGAAGTAGTGGGTGTGGTTGAAGTGGTAGTAGTGGATGCGGTTGTAGTCTTGGTGTATGATGAGGTCGAAGTAGACTTTGTTGCGGGTTCTGATGCCGATGCCGATGTCGTTGTGCTTGTGGCGGATGTACTTGCCGGTTCGTCAACTGCTGCGTCTTCGGATTCAACTGGGAGAGAAAAGGAGTGCGTGTCGGTGACTCCAAAACTTGTGCCATTAGAAACAATACTCTTTCCGTCAACGAGAAGAGCGTACACGTGAGGAGGATCAAAAGCATTTGGCCCAATATTGATCGTAAAAGTATAGTCTCCATCGGGAAGGCACGCCCTGTGAGAATAATGCCCATTCGGCACATCATACGGCCCTCCTCGAACTACGGCATTGTCGCTATCGTCATCTCTCACCTCCCAAACGATGTAGTCGGGAGATTCGTTGGTAAAAATGGAAAAATCGAAGTCGGTATCACAGCCTTTAGGTGGAATACAGAAAGTAAGGAAGAAAAGTGAGAGAATAGAACCAAACATTATTCTGTTTTCATCCAAGACAAGATAGATGCTTGCCTTCGTAGTCGTTGCCGTCTTCTTCGTCGCCTGAATACGGGAGAGTAAACGTTTTGGCATCCCCATTGTAAAACACGGACGTCACTCCTATCACCTTCTTGTTTGACGAAATTACGTATCCTGTTGTTTTATTTGGATAGTTGCCAAATCCCTATGATATAAATGCAAAAACAAGAAAAGGATGTGTAAGTGTGCTAGAACAAAGAATATGAATTAGACTAAAACGCTAAGGAACATAAGTTCTTGAAAAGCAACTTACATCACCGCCACTATCAGAGATTAGAAACGTGTAGCGCCCATCGACAAGGCACTCTTGAAGCATAGTCCATTCTCTGGTCTCCAATGATCCGTCATTTTTGAATAGGACTTCGTCATTTTCTTGGTTGCCNTCTTGGTTGCCATGAGGATCTTCTAGGATCAACTCCCATGAAACTGTGTCTCCGTCACGTCCGCCCGTTTTTGCATCCGGAAGTATTACTATGTTCACATTGTTGGTGCATTCTTCTGGGACAGTTGTAGCTCCTGTAGCAGTCGGTACAACCGTAGCTTGAGTTGTAGTTGTTGCCGGTGTCTCTCCATCCAAGAGTGAAATAGGTTGAGGTGTGTCGTCCTTTTTCGAAACAAGAACCCCGATAGTTGCACAAAGTGCTGCAATCAAGAGAAAAAGTAGACACCCAAACTCAATTTTTCTCGTCCTTGTCCAGAATCCGACTTGTTCTCTTGCCGCCTTTGTTTCATGATTGGACTCTGTATTGTCGGCACCTGGTGTAACTTGCGGTGTTCCGTACATGAAGGAGAAAGGATTGTAAGGCCTCTGTGGCTGGGCAATTTGTGGGTATTGATTATTTGGAGGTGCCTGGACGTTGGTTTGAGGAGAGCCTGGAAATCCTCCATTTCTTTCCACTGGAGGATTAATTGTAACTTCGGCCTCAAGGACTGATTCCTCTTCAGGAGCACTTTCTTCATATATTGCAGGTGTCTCATTTTGAACAGCAGGTTGCCAGCCTGGTTGAAAATTTGCTGATGCAAAACTTGCATTGTACGATGGCTCGGACAAATTGTCACCACCCTCCACTGCCATGACCTGTGGGCTCGAGCTAGTTGAAGATCCATTTTGCGATGGAGCAGGAATCGTCCGCAAGACCCTTTTTGCAGTGACAGTCCCGTCTGGATTCTTGATTTTTGTGAGTTCTTCAATTTGCTTTGACCCATCGGGCAGAGTTGTAGTATTTGTTGAAGTTGCAACAACTGATCCTTCGGTGCCCCCGCTGCCTTCGCTGTTGATAGCACTAGGAACGGATGACATTGCTGTGGTGTCTAAAAATCAAAACAGAAAGTTGGTTAGATTGTTGAGAATTTTGTTAGATAAGGAAAAGAATATCTTTTTTATGAGAATATCATTCTATGCAACACACACCTCTTTCAACCCCTGCACTATCAACTATCAAACTGCTTTCCGTTGTTCAAAACGTGCCATGGTTAATGTAACATACTAGTAGCGTGGGTTCGCTTCTCTTCTATCGTGTCATGCACTTCATTTTTTGTGATAAGCCCAAGCACGCCCAAGATTCTGCAGTACCTAGGATCTACTACTACTAGTACTCATCTGTTGCCCCAGTTGGTACGAGACATGGCTTGGTCTTGGTGATCCTCGAATGGCTTCAGAGACCATCTGACCACCAAACCTAGAGCTACATCCTACATCTTCATGTTTTACTCCTAATCCTCTATCCACTCTGTCTGTGCACCAATAAGTTGAAAGTTGAGGTACTAAGTAAGAAGTACATAGTACACACATAAGTACATAGTACGTAAGAGACCGGTTGATCCATCAGGTGGAAGGTCCTGGGCAGGGGTCTGCACCCAGATTATACTCATCAAATCAATACTCATGAGTATTGAGTATTTTCCTGTTTTGAGTATGAAATGAGTA
>JALLOT010003938.1:0-10728 GCA_036939595.1 Thalassiosira livingstoniorum | reverse complement strand
GTCAATGCATACATATTGCCAACCCTTGAATTGCAGTCATATTGGGTAAAGACAATAGTAACAACAATCAAAGACTAGTGGCAGTGTCTTCAATAGTAACCTATTTTCTAAAATGGACAGATAACACTGGGTTACTGTTGATTTACTGTGATTAAAAATATATTTTTTCATAAAATTTTCAATTTTCTTGTACTTTTCTGGGTATTTTTCTTGTATTTTAGCTTAGTTTTTATTTTTTTTAATATTTGACAAGATTTATATAAACAAAATTTTTTTTTAATTTTACGCAAGAAAATTACTTTTTATTGATAGTAACTCACAGTAGGGCATAGTTACTGTGCATTCCCCTGATTCAACAGTAACAGATAACACAGTAAAGCTGACAATAGTAACAGTCTTGCAAGTGCGTACAAAGTAGACAGTACCAATAGTAACATGTTTTGGGAATGAAGCACAGTAAGTCAAAAAATACCAACAAATTTGACCTACTATCAAACACTACCTGTGGCAACCTTTGAGTTTCAATTCTATCAGATGTGTAATTTTACAAAGTTGAAAATAATTGGCATTTTTGAATACATGAAATGTAATGATCCTGTCTTCCATTATCTTGTCAGCCCAAGACTTCAAAATCTGGATCAATTATATGGTTCTGTTTTTTTTCTGATAAAAACATGTTCGTAAGAAGATAGCATGTCCCCATGAAATTCATTGTCAACAATGAACTCAACAGAGGAAGCTATTTAGTTTGATACAGAAATATACATTGCTTCTTTTAATCCTTAATACATTACAGAAGGAAAGAAATCTTAAACTGAACACAATTGTAAACAATACATAATTTTCATTACTTTGAATGTCAATGTTAATTTTAGTCACCACCCCATTCCTTTCTTCTGTAATAATTGAAATCTTAACCATGTCAAACTTTCAAATTTAACAAAAAGTAGTCAAAACACACTATTTCCACCCCACAGCACAGTAGCTACCAGGTAAATAAAAAAATTATGTTGCAAAACAAAGTAATTACCCTCCTTCCAAAATCTCTGGTTAAATAATGGTGAACAGGGTAAATAAGTAAGGGTAAGTAAGCGTAAATGATGATAAATGAACACAAACATCAAAATTAACATGAGTAAATTAGCTTTCTAAGATGACATTCTTTTCATTGAATAATGATAGTTTTATGTTCATTTGTTCTTAGTGTCTGTTAGAATTTATACCTCACTAATTAAGTTGAAATTGAAATATATCATTAGATTTTTATACTGTAATACATCATTGGCTGAATATGATAAATGGTAAATGGTGAAGGTAAATGTGCTGATTGCCATGGTAAAAAATGGGTAGGAGTCTAAATTCTGGATTTATCCCAGGTAAAGAGTAATTACCTTACCCCAGACAAAATTGTATTTACCTGGTAAATTACTCTTTACCAGGTAGTTTTCCCACTAAATGTAGTTCTATGCTGCTGCTGCTGCTGCTGTTACTACTACTGCTATTGCTACAGCTACTGATACTGCTACTGCTACTGCTACTGATACTGATACTGCTACTGCTGCTCTTGCTACTAGTATTGTGACAAATAATGCAAGTAAAATAAAATAAGATCAGTCAGAAGGGGTGACACCATATGTATTGGTATGTCAATTTTTGTATATTTTCTGCTGCCATATAATTCTTGGTAGATACTACAATAACAACATCATGGACAGGATTTATTTTTAATTAGGCAAAATTAGTGATTTTTGTCCACAGCTGATAGCGTTGGCAAAAATACCACAGTGCTAAATCTACAGAATCATCTCTAGACCTTGATACAATCCTACATGTACTTGTCTCATTTTTTCTTGCAACTAAGAGCACAATTTCTAAGCTAGTGTTGAAAACATGGTGTAAAAAAAATAAGTATCACTTTTCTTGTATATTCTACAAAGATGTAAATAAAATGCCACTGCCATAGAAAATGTCAAATGTACTACAGGGGCAGATACAGCATTACAAAGAAAATTCTACTTTAAACAACATTTCTCAATTTTGTGCAAAAAAGGAATAATCTGCATCATGAAATGGCTTTTTGGAAACAGCTGGTTCCACAATAGTAGCAGATGTAATTTTAGGGCAATGATTTCATCATCAACATATGCTGGGATATTTTTATTGGACAAAGCATCAAATTACTATGTAACAAAAGCACAAAGACTGAAAAAAGTTATTATCTTCATAAAATTATCAAGTTTGTTTTATCTTCATACTTAGAGAATAACATTGCACAAGGCTTACAATTTGTACATTAAATTATTTGAATTACATTTATTCCATCAACCTTAATATTGCTTTACGCACAAGAAAAACCATAATCATCAACCTACCACTCAATCCACAAAATAGACCCACCAGTCACCTGGCTAGCCTTATTGGTGCTACTCTAGTAGGTTGAAAATCCTTTTTTACACTACACAGTGCAACTAGTAACAAAATTAAATCCCTGGTTAATATTTTTTTGTGAATACTTATCCCAGATCTTCTAATGAATAATATTGTGGTGAACATGCAAAACTCAATTCAAAGCTGCATAATTACCAATGGAAAATAGTAAGTACAGAGGAGTCCGTCCTAGAGACTAGAGATTATTTCAAAAAAATTCTGAAAACCTTTTGAAAAATTAACTTTATCCATTCTCAAACCTCAATGCCCAATCAATATCCCATACGATTTTGATCAAGACACTGCATGTAAGTGCATTGTTGACGAAGAGGGTTTTCCAATCACACCTTTCTGGTTTAGTATGAGTACTTTGCACAAGCACTGAAACACAAAAGTTTATCAAAAACTAATCATTGCTATATTTGGCTACATTTGTGTCTATTTAAGCAATAAAAATGTAAAAACCAAAGTATTCTCATTTTTTACTCTTTTTTTCTCCTGCATGTGGACACAATATTGTAGCTGATAATCAGTCATGGAACTTGGGTCATTTAACAATTCAAACTGTATATTTGAAATAGTGCAGTCTTTACCATCTCCTCAAGATATGAATGCACAGCCTGTAATGGGAAAATGAGATTTAAGCAAACATGTAAATAACCAAGATCATAATGCCTCATCTATTTAAAAGCAATGGTCTCCGTTTGATTCATGTATGACAATCTGCAGATCAAAATCTTTTGTAGGAAAAAAGAATCTAGATTAGTTCAATTGGTGATGGCAATTTTGTGTCAAAGGGTAACCTTGGGATAAACCCTACTGGCTGATGTGTCAAACATCAATCAAAGTTCTGTTGACTACCTCAATTTATGTAATAGCATAGTCATAAATCCATAGATTCTTACATCCACCAAGTGGAGCCAAGAAAGGAATATCTTTTGAGATTAGGATGTTTTTACAAAAAGATCATATTTTTGATAGCAATGATATTATTTTGTGAGAGGGAAGAAACTTCACAATTTCTCTAAATATGTAGACCCTTAACACAGGGACAAAGTGAAATGATAGTAAAGCCAATGGTCACTCCAAATGCATTATTGAATTTGAAGGATAGGCTGCAAATGCAGTTTCATTTGGATATCTATGAACTTTTTGCAGTTATTCTGCTGTTCATTAAAGTGTTGGGGTCCTTATCATAACTTTTGCAGATAACTAGTTATGTTATGATCACAAAATACACTCAAATCTGAAATAATCACGAAGGCAAAATATGTGTCATGGGTGCCGCTAGCCAATATGGATAGTTTTGAACTTGGGTTTGGCTTTTTGTATAAGTACAATTATGTTGCTCAAATCAATAAACATATCCATAAAGTTCACTGGCAACATGCAACCAACCAGCCTGATTGGTCTTAAGGTATGATAAAAAATGGTGGGTTGTTGGTGGGCCAGGGTGGATGGATTTTTCTTGTCCATTGTCATTGGTCATTGGCTTCCTGTCTTGTTCTCTAATCTCTTACTTATCTTCTCTTCTGTCTCTCAGCTCTAACTGCTCACAGCCACCCATTTTTTGCCCAACAACAAGACTCATATCTTTGGTATCTTAAAATTAGATTTTGTTTAAAAGCTAATTAGGCCATTTTAATATTATTATTTGATTAAATAGCCTCCATTATAAACTTTTTTCAGTGTTACATCATATCATTGATGAGTGATGATGGGATGGAGAGTGGAGATGGAGTTTGATTCTTGTGATGGCTGGCTGAATTTTACTACAATGTCATCACGTCGTATTTTTTCGTCTCTATTCTATCTATCACGCACTAAGTATCACGATGTTATCAGGCCGGCTGGATCAGGCTGGATGGTGTTCAGGGTGATGGTTCGTCGTCATTTTCGAAATTGTTCTGGCATTGTACATACGTATCTACTATGTACCGATAGATGTAGAGTTCACATCCCGCACGCAAGCTGTAAGCCTGCTGTGAGCCAGCTTTCTTCTGCCGACCACCAACACAAGCACAACAGTCACTTGACTTGAGTGGACTGACCAATTTTCCTTTTTCGTCAGCAGTCAGCAGTTTCTGAAACCGTCAGACTACACCACGAAATAGAAACGTTAAGCGATCCTTTAATTTGCTGATGAGCTTTGACGGTTCATGTAACAGTCAGTCCATGAACGTTGAACATTTTTGAAAAGAAAAATTCCGGAAACAATGTTGTCCACGTCCAAAGCCACAATCTCGATCCTTTGCATTGCATTGGCGCATGCGTTCTCTCCCAGACCAGTCTTTGTGCCACACGGGCAACAATATCATCAACGATGGAACGGAGAGAAAACTTTCAATGCTCAAAATGAACCATGGTCGATCGTTTCATCATTGCACATGTCCACCAGAGCAAGACGATCAAGTAATAGTAATCCAAGAGGTGGCACATCAAATGCAAGAAGAAAAAATAATGGCAAAAGAAATACTCCTAATAACAACACAACAATGATCGACACTGTGAAGAATTCACACAAATCAGAAAGTGCAGCAGCAACTATTGAACAAAAAGAAAAAAATGGAAAAATACCTCATGATCGTACCATTGATAGGAGGAAGTCACCTGCCCTCTGGCGGTATGATTTACCCTCTTCCATCACTTCCGCTGCATCATCGTCCTCAGCTGCATCAACAGCGTCATCCTCCTCAGCAGCAACAGCACCATCACAAATCAATCAAATCAATCTCAAATCCAACCTCAAAAATCTCCAATCCCCACCAGAACTCATGTCCCCCGCCGGAGGATGGGCCCAACTCCACGCTGCCATCGTCAATGGAGCTGATGCCGTGTATTTGGGTTTGACTTCGTATTCGGCACGGGCGAGGGCGGACAATTTTGACCCTGACCCTTTGTTGCTCCATCGACGTGATCAGCCCCACCAACAGGATGCACAAGATAAACATGATGCACATGGTAAACAGAATGCACATGATAAACATGATAAACATGATGCACCACAAGAGGAAAAATCTCCATCATCGCCATCACTGGCCAAAGCAGTCCAATACGCACACACCCACCAAGTCCGAGTCTACGTGGCATTCAACACCCTCGTATTCGACCACGAACTCCACGAGGTGGAACAATTACTGGAGCAATGTTGGGAGTGCGGTGTGGATGCGTTGATTGTGCAGGATGTGGGTGTGAGTAAGTTGGCGTTGGAGGTGGTGGAGAGAAAGATTGGGGAGATGAGAGAGATGAAAGGGATGAGAGGGATGAGAGAAGGGAAAGAGCATACAGGAGCAATGGGATCAGTAGGAATCGGAGGAGCAGTAGAAGCAGTAGGGAAGGGGTTGAATGGGGCTCCAATGGAGATACATGCATCGACTCAACAGAGTGTAACTTGTGCGGATGGAGTGGCGTTTGCTGCGGAGAGGACGAATGCTACGCGAGTGGTGAGTCCATTGGTGATGCATTGATTTGAAGTTTTGCATTGTTGAATTGTTCATGTGGTCCATTTGGTTTATGTGGTTGATGTTTTGTCTGGGGAAATGCATTTTTGAGAGAGTTGCTCATGATCTCATGCCTGTTCGTGCCGGATATATGTGCCTTTTTGTTGAAACCTTATCCATGATTGATTTTTAGATCAACACTGTTTTGTTTTCTGCTGAAATGAGATATTTCAATTGCCAACATTCTATTTTAATTTCCATATCTATCACGTCATGATTGATCTTCCCTACCTTTGACCACAACTTTGAAACATGGCAAATGCACAATATCCCACAATATCCTACAATATCAACACTCCCCATTCTCATACCGCTCACCACCATTCCAAGGTATTGGGCCGAGAACTCTCCCTCCCCGAAATAACCCAAATCACCACCCAAATCCCGCACATTGAAATCGAAACCTTCGTCCACGGCGCCCTCTGCGTCTCCTACTCCGGTCAATGCTTCTCCTCCGAAGCCTGGGGCGGTCGATCCGCCAATCGGGGACAATGCGCTCAGGCGTGTCGATTGCCGTATGGGTTGGTGAGTGATGGGGAGTTGCGGCATTTGAGTTTTGAGGGGGTGGAGGGTATCATGGGTCGTGGGAGAGGTACGGGTAGAAGCAATCGTAATGGAGTTCGAAATGAGGGGGATCACGAGGAGATTCAGTATTTGTTAAGTCCTCAAGATCTGTGTGGGTTGGATCACGTGGAGGGATTGGTGAGAGCGGGTGTGTCGTGTTTGAAGATTGAGGGAAGGTTGAAGGATGCTTCCTATGTGGCGGCGACTACTAGAGCGTGAGTGGATGCTTGGAATTGCTTTCTTGACTTTTTCTTTGGCTTTTCTCATAGTTTGCATTCTGCTAATTTGCTACTGATTTTTATGTTTTGTATTTTGTTTCGTTTCACAACTTACTTCTTTGGCGCTTGTGTAAATGAAATTCTTAATCGTCATTATTATTTGATGCAACGCTTTCATTAAAAGATATCGAACAGCAATCGATGAAGCCTGGTCCAAAATACAAGCAGAACAAAGTACCAGTACACCAGTCTCGCCCAATGATTCGTCAACAACACCCACAACACCCACAACACCCGCAACGCAAACGACACGAATCCTCTCCTCCAACGAAACAGTCACCCGCTCCGACCTCACCCACGTCTTCGCCCGAGGACAAGACGAGCATCACGATGGGTTGACCCCCGGATTTTTCGAAGGGCCAATGCATCAACGATTGGTGCGAGGACGGAGTCCCCGGCATAGGGGTGTGCATCTGGGCAGAGTTGTAGGTGTGACGAAAGGTAGTTTGATTGTGAAATTGGACGATAAATGGATGGAATCATTGGAATCACTCCACAATGAGTCCGAAGGAGGATCGGGCGGATGGAGCGGATGGAGCGGATTGCCACTCAAACGAGGAGATGGCATAGTCATCGATCGAAGCATGCCACAAAACCCCGAACTCGGAGGGCCCATCTACAACGTCCAATGGCACAATATCCACGAAGGGACCGTCGCCATCAAATTTGGAAGGGATGTGGAACGCAAATGGATCGACCAGGATCGTGATCCGCGATCCACGTATCCCATGGCACCGAAAGGATCGCACGTGTGGAAAACATCCGATGCCGAAATGGATAAGAAAATGAGAAAATTGGCCGAGTTGGATCCACCGCGTGCTGCGGCCAGGGTGTTTGTGAGTGGGAGTGTTGGTGGACCTTTGAAGGTTCGGATATTGGATGTGCGGAGTGGGATTGTGGGTGAGGCGACGAGTGATGGTGGTGAGAGTGACGATGGTCGTGATGGAAGAGAGGATGGTGGTGTCGGCGGTGTCGGCGGTGTCGGTGGTGTCGGCGGTTTTCTTGTTGCAGCAGAGGGTTCTGGATTGACTGAAAAGTCGGTTAGAAAGGCAATTGGTACTCTTGGGAATAGTCGATGGAGTTTAGGACACGATGATGATGTAGATTTGAGTTTGTTGGAAGATGGGTGTTGGTGTCCCGTGTCTTGGATCAAAGATACGAGACGACGGGCGTTGGAACATTTGGAAGAAAATGTTTCAATGGTGAATGCCAACAAGTTAGAGGGTGCAGATGAAAGTGTGATGCAAAATAAAATGATTCACTCCTCATTGGATGTTGAACATTATGGCATTGTTGATGAATTGCTGGATGAGATTGCCAACAGCATGCAAACAGATGAGCAAACTGAGCCTTCCACCACTTTGGAACCAGGATTGTCAATCCTTGTACGAAGCTATGAACAACTGGAAGCCATTTGCAACACAATTCGACAGATGGATAATGATTCAGAAACAGATGCAAGACTACTGAATGAAATCATTGTAGACTTTCTCGAAATTGATGGCATTCACGCTGCTGTGTCACGCGTTCGAGAGCTAAATTCTCAACTGTCCTCGCATGACGTTAGAGTGGTGGTTGCCAGTCCAAGAGTCATCAAACCCGGAGAAGAAGGTATACTAAGAACTCTACTCAAAACTAAACCCGATGGCTTACTTCTCCGTTCCACTGGCCTCCTCTACCAATTGATGCAATTGGGCGGTCCAGGAACACAACTTACAATCCACAGTGAAGAAGCCAATGAATCAATCCAAGTTGCAATCCCTCAACTCATTGGAGACTTTTCGCTCAATGCCGCCAATGCCATAACCGCCAATGAACTACTCAACTCTGGCCTTCATCGAATTACTGCATCGTATGATTTGAGCTCCAATGCCATCACCGAAATGGGCACCCTACTTGGAGATAAAGCGTCCCAACTCGAAGTAGTAGTCCATCAACACATGCCCATATTCCACACCGAACACTGTGTCTTTGCCCGATTTTTATCCAACGGCAACTCCTACCAAGATTGTGGACATGCATGCACACGCAACACTGTCCATCTACGAGATCAAAATGGAAAAGACAACTTGGTACTCGCCGACATGGGGTGTCGCAATACTGTATTCATGTCCGAGTCGCAATCGGGAATTTACAGTTTGAACCAATGGAAGAATGCGGGCATTCATCGATTTCGAGTGGAGCTCGTGGATGAGAATGGGCATGATGCAGTGGATATTGTGCAGGCATATCTTGGGTTTATGGCAGGGGAGAGGCAGGCACAGGATGTTTGGAGGGTGTTGGAAGGCGTGAGGGATAGTAATGGAAGGGTGGGGGGTGTTGGAGTTGGTTCATTGAGGAATTCTGTGGAGAGGAGGTCGGGGGAAATTTCGTATTGATGAATTCAGTGTTAATTGTCAAGACTTGTTTGCTGTTGTAATTTTGTCTATTCTACATCACAGACGATTGTGTCAAATAGGCACCTGTAAACTTAGTAGGAATTAATCAGACTCATAATGAATTATCCAGTGCTGGTTTGCGTTGACTAGGGTAGACAACATGAAATTCTTCATCGTTTTTGTACAAAGTAGCATCTACAAGCATCAAGATCTCGAACAAGTAATTTGTTAAGTTCGGAGTGGAGGTCGGGTGTACAAACATTTCAATTCAATCGTTTTCAAATAATGTAGAGAGCATGGTATGCAAGTTAAAAGTGTGAAATTACACTGAATCGAAGAAATTCTTTTTCGTTTTGCGGAACAGCACCCCCAAAAATAACGGATTGTCACAATATGCATTAAATGGGATGAATAATCTTTCGATGCTGTACGTTAAATGTTTAACATTGTTTTCGTGCGAGAGATTGATCTATCATGTAAAACAATTTTAACAAAGAATGGATTTCTTTTCCCACAAAAGACATTATGATTTGATCATCTAATAAACCAAAGAGGTTGATTGTTGCAAATTTTGTGATTATTAGTTGCTGCGTGAAGTTG
This sequence comes from Thalassiosira livingstoniorum, assembly GCA_036939595.1. Classification (NCBI taxonomy): domain Eukaryota; phylum Bacillariophyta; class Thalassiosirophyceae; order Thalassiosirales; family Thalassiosiraceae; genus Thalassiosira; species Thalassiosira livingstoniorum. The sequence goes on along the minus strand of JALLOT010003938.1, from coordinate 981 downwards.
CCAAAAAGGAGCTGCATCCTTCACTACAATTTCTACAAAAAGAGTGTAAATTTTTCAATCGCCACAAAAAAAGAAAAGGAAGTAATTGTCATGCCAATGGGCTTTACTGAAAATTAACAAAATACATTGCAAATCAGAAAAAGACCAATAGAAAGAATTAAATAATGCAAAAAGAGAAACGACAGAGATTTCGCAAATCCCCCTCAGAAACTACAATTCTCAAACCTAACACGTCAAAAATGGTATGAAACATTAACCAGCTCAAAGATCACGAAATTCGTTCCCATTGCAAATCCTGATTCTTCGTTTCTCTCTCAAATCCAGTCCTTGCCAATTGTTTATTTCCATTAACTCGTATGAATTCTCGAAACTTCGAGTTGCATCGTCATCGGCTGTTCCGATTGAAGCCAATTCTATAGACACGTTTTCACCAACAGATTATCATTTGTGCAATCCCACCAAGCCAACTAACGACGGTCCGCCGAAATGTACAAGCAATGACATCTCATGCAAAATTGGCGATGCAACACAATTACTGACAGGAATCGTCCTAAATTCAAACAAAAGACGCAGTCCATAGACAAATAACCAATGCAGCGAAGGACGGATCAAAAGAAAAGTATCAAGGAGAATACAATAAGACTAAGGAAAGGCAGCAGGTACAAACAAATGGCAAATGGAACGTGACGAAGCATTGGGAGCGGGAGCGGGGAGGCACCAAGACGAAACAGCGGAAGGAGCGGGCAGATGAATTGGACGTTCCAACAAACTGGGAACTGAGCCTTCCGTTCATGCATCGCAGAATCAGAAACAGCCAACTCCGGAGCCTATCCACTTCGAGACGTGGAGGTGATGGCAATAGGGCAGAGGGCAGAGGTGGATAGGGGGTGGTGGGAGATGGTTTGGGGGTTGGCGGGGTTGGGGGTAAAGGGGCGGCATGAGGCGCAAGCGCCATCAAACCAGGTCAAAAATTATAAACAG
>JALLOT010003937.1:0-10730 GCA_036939595.1 Thalassiosira livingstoniorum | reverse complement strand
TGAAGAAAGCAGCTCACATGCATTGTAAATGATATTTTTCATGAACCAAATGCCACCAAATATAGAATCCTTATGTAAAATGATTGTATATTATAATGAGTGTAACAATATTAAATTTCTGCCTAAGTATAAGTACACTACACAATTTTGAAAATGGAAAACACATGTGGGCATTAGGATTGACCCATGGGCATTGTCGGTCTGTTTCCTTTAAGTGCACACTTAAGCATCAATAATTTTTTGAAAAATATGAAAGCAAAATCTGGTGAAATGCTTTATCCAGGAAAGGTATGTGGCATCCCAGCTGGGTTGGTACTTTAGCCTTTGTCTCATTGTGTTGGAGCACTGTTTCCAGATAATGTTGATACCATACTTGCAATTTATGTTGTAGTATTCTTTTGGTTTGATGATTTTTTTCACTTGAGTTTTGTAGAAGATAATCTCCCAATATGTACCATTCATTCCATGGTTCAGGGGCTTGGTGAGTGGGAAAGCAGTTTCCTTCTTGGCCACATAATTAAATTTTGATCCCCCTAGCTTCAGTTGGGTTGCAATATTATTGGCATACTCCTCAAGGGACTTGTCAATTTCTTGGCTGTCCAAACATGCCTGCATTTGAAGATGTGTCCCTTTGATTTGGGGATGCATCTGGTGAAGTTGGTGGCTTTGCCACTTAGCACTGCCTGTTGTTTCCTCTACCCTGGCTGCACCCTAGGTTGTTGGCCTCAGGATGGTCCTGCTGCATGACCCAATTCAGCATTGGTCCTGAAAATGACTCCTTCAATCACCCTTGCAAGTTTCATTTTTGCTGGTCTTGAGTCTTCTAAAATATTATGTTGGATCTCAAACCTTTGGCACTGTTGTATTGCACACTCAGGCAATTATCATGGTAGGCTGAAAAGTTTACATTGACTTCAACTTTAGATAAAATTACAGAAATGAGCTTTAGTGGTGTCTAGAGTTGCCAATATTTGCTCTGGTCTGTCCAGACCCTAATCTACTTCTATATCCAATTCTGGGCAAAGCATAATTATTTTTTGTCTGTTTGCTTTGACCTCCTACAAGTTGGGTTTGTTGAGTTTTGCATGGTATTTTGCAGCAAATGAATTAATAATTAACACCTTTTCATGAAGACTAATGTTGGTGCTGTTCATGCTGTCAATTCATAATGAAACTTTTTTACTCTTGAAGTATCTATTTTGTCAAAGAAGAATAGTCAACACTAGATAGAAATATAAGTAATATTTACAAAAAATATGGAATGAAGTTCACATTGCAACAAACAACATTAATCATTGTTGTTTTCTTCAGTCTTAAAATGTCGGTATTTGATGTTGCCTTTACGACCTGATTTTTTGATGTCCTTCAATATTCCAAACATTGATTGACCCCTTTCAATTTTAAATCTATCTTTTGATTTCACAGTACTGGTTGCTTTTGCTTTGTTGGAAGCTACCACTGTTTCAAATGAAATGTCGAATTTCGAAATTTTCTTTGATTTTAAAACTGTCTCGTTTGTCATTTTGGATTGATCTTCTATTGGTTCAACCAAGGCGGCAGGCATTATTCTTGATTCGTCCACGCACATCAATTCTTCCTTCAGCTTAGATATTTCTTCGTGGCTTTGTGCAGCTAGTGACGAATATGATTTGGTCGATTCTCTTCTAATCTGTTCTATTTTTTCTTGAGCTTCCAACAGGTCCATAGCCATCTGATCATTTTCCGATTCAGACTCTTTGAGTAACAACCTTGTATTTTTAACTTCACCACGAAGTGTTTCAGTTAGCTGATTCAACTCGGCACACTCTTTCTTTGTTGCTGCTAGCTCTCCTCGTGAAAATCCCAATTCTACTCGGAGATTTTTTATTTCTCGTTTGAGTAATTTTCTTTCCTTCTCTATTTGAGCAATGATTGATTGAGCTTTGTTCATCTTGTCGCAAACACGATCTGGAATTAAAATTGAGCAATAGGCATGATGCCGAGTGAGTCTTTACATTCAAAAGATTAGATGAAGAACAATTAGAACACAGGTAAATTTACCAATGTCCTGCTCTGATATCTGGGATAGGTTCAAAACATCTATGAGTTGCTTTTGTGCAGAATAGTCCTCACTCAGCACTGTCTCGTTGTCATCAAATTTGAATCCATCACAGACAAAGTCAGCTGAATTCGAGTCCCCAGAACAGCTGTATTTCATGCGTCGAAGCCACTCAAGGTCATACACTAACTTCTCTCGCTCTTCTCGAGATACTTTCAATTCAGAATGAGCTTTATCTAACTGCGAAGCAAGATCATCACGTTCGCACATGATGCAATTTATTTTCGAATGCAACTCAGACAACTTATTTTCCGCTATCGTCTTTTCTCGATTGAGAGCACTCATTTCAGCCTGGAGTGTTTCCAGAGATAATTCATGTGACAATACTGTATCGTTGAGACTTGATGTTTCCTGCATCTTCGACTCAAACATAGACTCAGTATCTTGGAGTTGAATGGAAGTTGATTCCGCCTTGGCTTTCAAAGACACAACCTCACTTTCCAAACGCTGGAGTTTTTCTTCACAACCACCAAGATTAATTGACAAGGACTCTTTCTCTGCTTCTAAAATTGTGATGGTATCATGCATCATCTCTACTTCACCAGTAAGGTTCTCTCTGTCTCGAAGGATTTCGTTGAGAGAATTTTCAGCGTGAAGCTTTGCGGCTCTAAGTTCCGTCATTTCACATTTACTCATTTCTCTTTCTGAATCCATTCGCTCTAATCGATAATTGAGATCTATGACAGTCTCTCTTTCGTGATGCAATTGGTCTTTTACGTCTTTGAGTAACTCACTTTCAGACTGAAGCCGTGCCTTTAGTTCAGCAATCACGTGTCGTTCATTCTCCACAAACTCCAGTCCGCTAGCTGAGCAGCTATGAACAACGTCCGTTTTCGACATTTCCTTCTGGAGGGCTTCGATCTGCTGTTTAACATCATCGAGCATTTTATTTTTGGTATCAATTGCGGCGTTGAGCTGCTCGTTTTCTGCATCTTTTGATGATACTTTTTTTGCTAGTTCCAACGTAAATTTGTAGTGAGTTTGTCTATTAGATTCGAGCTCTGCAGCTTCAATCTCTAGTGCTGCATTTTTTGCTTGGCATTCTTCTAACTCAGACACGAGTGAATCCCTTTCATTTGTCAAGATTGATAACTTGCTACTTAACTGGGATGCATGCTGTGCTGCAATCAATTGCTGGTTGAGATGGTGCTTTGCTTCGTCTAATTGCGATTGAAGATCAATGATTTGACTTCTTTGACTCAATGTTTTGCGTGAAAGTTTAGATGCACGAATTTTTAATTTGACAGATACCATTGCCAGTTTGGCCACAGTGCGCTGAAGATTTTTCTCAGCTGTTGGTACAGTTGGTTCTATAAATGGCTTTTCAGAATTCGCATCATCAAAGGCGACTGACAGGCTCGTCCGTAACTTGTCATCAAGGATGACACATTTTGATTCCAATGCTGCCAAAGATAATAAAAGTTTACTCTGTTGATGTGCATTGGCGAGAGTAGACAGGTCGACCGGATTTTTTTCACCGATGGAGAGTATGTTCAAAATTTTTTTGACCGCCGTGTCCTGAGTCGTGCGTAGATCACCAATATCCTTTGTATTTGAAGCAACCAAATCCAATAATTTCTGCTTCTCAACTTCTAATGACTTCAACTTTTCACGCTCCATGACAAGTTTTATTCCAAGGTCTTTTCTGTCTGTATTTGACTCTTTAAGCTGTTTTTCCAACAAAGACACATTTTTGCATGCTGATGACAATTGTGTTGAAAGATGTTGATTTTTTTTCTTAGCACGTTTTGTCTGCATTTTCAACTTCAAGACCTTGACAGTAAGTTTAGCTGCAACCCCTTGCAATTGTTCACTAGATGCAATCGATGAAATGGTTTCGCCCTCGGAGTCACTGTCATTAGACGAAAAGTGCTGCTCTATTTCTTGGAGGCGTTTCAGCAACAGCGTCCGATCTGTCTCCAACAAATTGATCTGATCACTCAAATTTTCTGATTGTACATGTGTAGTGTCACGAGAAGATGCCAGAGTTTCTCTATGTACAATAGCACCTTTCAACTCTCGCTTTACCTTGTCAAGCTCTGCTGACAAATCATCTCTTTCTTTCTTAAGAAGTGCGAGTTCTTCCTTAGTCCTAGAATTTTCATCTCGCAATGTACAAGCTTCACTTTTGCCAGCCTCTAATTTGGATTTCAACTTTGCCACCATCTTATCCGAAGCTTTCAAACTTTCTTCAATCATATTTAACGACCGTTCCTGTGATTTTTTCTCTTCCACGAGCCCTTCGATGGAATGATTCATTTCTTCTTCCTCATCTTTGGCACGAGATAGTAATGAATCCAATTCGTTTTTCTCGTTCATAGTTGAGATCATCGTCCTCTCGAGATTTTCCATTTCAGCTTTCATGGACAATTTCTCTGAACATAGTGATGCAATCTCGGCAGATTTCAACTCCACGTCCCTTTCTTTCATGCATAGATCATGAAGAATGCTTGCTCTCTCCAGCTTCAATTCAGAGATCTCCTCCTCTAGAGACTTGGCATTGAATTCATGATGCTGTATGCATTTCAAATGGTTCCCACTTTGAGTTACAAGTGAATCATTCTTTTCACTTAATGATCTCACTTGATTATGGGATTCTTCTAAAAGTGATTCCAATGCCCCTTTCGCTGCCGCATTCTTTGCCGCATCATCTCTCGAGCTGCACAGGGCTTTTTCCAGTCCGCTGCACTTTTCTTGACTAATTGTAAGTTCCGCCTCTGCAAAAGACAAACACTCCCGTAAAGACTCGTGGCCCCAGCACAAGTACTCCCTTGATGCAAGCAATTCTTCTTCCTGACGACGATGCCTATTAAGCTCTTCTTCGATGCTTGCCAGCAGACCCCTGGTTTCTGTGTTTTCCATTGTGACCGTTTCAAACCTCTCCTGTAATTCATTCATTTCTGAAGTGGTGGCTGTCGTGGCGGCAGTCAACGATGCTATTTCAGAAGTTCGAGATTCCAACAATCCGTCTTGTTTGAAAATTTTGTTTGAAAGAGCAGATATTTGTCCAGCCAGGGAGTCTCGCTCAATCTTTAGGCCTGATAAACGATTATCAAGATCGGATTTCAATTCTCGATCAACCTTGATTTTCCTATACAATTCAGTATTTTCTTCCGAAATCAAGAGGAGTGATTTTTCCATCTCAGATTTTTGCTGAGTCAAATAGAGTGCTTTCAGCTCTAACTCCTCACTTCTTTTCGCCTCGTCATGCACCGCTTGCTGAAATGACGATACCTGACCTCGGAGATCATCCACTTGAGAGGTCAGATTCTCATTCTCTGATGTCAGACGACAAATGTCAGCCTGATAGCATTCAACCTTTTTAGCGAGAAGTTCTTGTTGCTCCTTGAACTTTGTAACCTCCATTTGTAAATCAATATATGAAGACATCAACGTGTCTCTTTGAATAACAAGGTTCTCGTATTTTCTCTTTGATACTCCTGATTTTGATGAAGGGCTACGAAGTTGCTCCTCGGGCAACCTAGTCCTGGCTTGTGCTTCCTCAAGTTTGATTACCTTGCCATTTTCCGCTTTGTCAAGAGTCTCAATGCTGTTTGCAACATGCACACGATTGGTCTCGAGATCTTTCACCTTGGTTTCCAAAATATCCTTTTCCGATGTCAGGTTTGATACCATGGCTGACTTTTCTTTCACTTGCGACAAGAGGCTTTCCTTTTCCGTCATGACAGTTCCAAGCCGACCCTCAATATCACAGCACTTAGTGGCCAGTTCTTTGATTTCCTCGTCGGCGGCCTCTTTCAACTTGCTCAAGTCCTCTAATTGAGATTCCACCTCATCCAGCCGAGTCATGGATGCCCCTACATCCTCTTGGAGCTTAGTATTTTGCTCCTCCAGCGATGATTTCATTTCTTCTTCATGCCCAAGTTTGATGCGCAAGTCAGTTAGATCTTGTGAGGTTTGGATGAGTGAGTTTTCAATCTCGCACTTTTGCATATTCAACTCAAGTACTTCCAGCTCTAATTGCTTGGCCTTGGTCTCCTCTGCTGTAGCTGTTTGTTCGGCTGTTGACAACTGATGTCGGAGGCCGTCTCTATCGGAGGTGAGACGCTTGTTTTCTGCTTTGAGATGAGAGATTTGAGCTTCGTAATTTTCAATCTGGTGCTGGCATTTATTGAAGACTGAAAGTAAAGTGTCAAAAGAAGAGGTACTTGTGTTCCGCGGAGATTTTACTGGGCTCTTTTTCTCGGAAATCAGGACCATGCTTACTGCTTCTTCCAATTCATCTTCGTCATCAATAGACTCGTCTGTAATAATGTTTGCTGTGCTTGCGATTCTGCAGTGAAATTGCTCTTTCTCTAGCTGTTTGTTTGAAGGTCGAGTTCGAATTTGTGATGGAGACACAAGTGATGAATTCGTTCCAGGGTCTAAATCAAACGACGTGTTTGCTGGTGGTACAGCATCAGCATTACCTCCTAAATGTGATGCCATTTCGTTGGACAACTTTAGAATTGAATGCTCTAGCTTTGATTTTTGATCACGTAGCTCTTCTTTTTCCATATGCATTTTCGTCACACTCAGCTTATGGCTTTCAATGGCCCTTGATAATTCTTTTATTGCACTTTCTTTCGACGATAGAACGGAATGGAGACGGTCAATAGTAATTTCACTCTTCCTCAACAAATCGGACATATTAGTCACGTCATCTTCCTTTTTTGCCAATGCCTCTTGCACTTCTTTTACATGCCTTAAATTCAATTGCATTCCCGCCTCCAATGACTTGACTTCCTCATTGAGTGCCTTGTTTTCGGATTGGTATTTCTGAGTCCGTTGGATGTTAGAGTCCCGTTCTAACATCAATGAATCTCGCTCGTTCGTAACATTCGTCAACTGCCGACGCATTTCGGATATCACGTTCATGAGTTCTTTGCGCTCAGTGGAAACTTCCTTGAATTGCTGTTTGCGGTAGGCATTCTTCTTTTTCAAGGCACTGACATAGGCATCCTCTTTCCTTTTTAAGTCAAACCTGCCCTCGGATTGAACCTTGAGATCGGAAGGATTACAACTCTCTTGGATGGGAGTCATTGCAAACGACAATTCTAGTAGATCATTGTTCATTCGTCCATTATCACTGTTCCTCATGTCATTGGAATGATTCGACTTCCAGCCAGTCATACGTTTGAACATACCACCCACATCTATCAGTGATGACTTTATTCCGATTGAATCACCCATTTCTTCGTTTTCATTTGAGTGTTGCGTGGGTTTATTGTCAAATTCCACTAGCTCGTCATTTAGATGTTGATGATTTCTTGTACCCACGGAATGAGAGACGAACATGTGCGAATCCAACGAAGTGTCGTAAGTGCTAACGCTTGTACTGCCCTTCCCCTTGTCATCGTCTACCTCTAAACTTGAATCAATCTCATCAATGCGACTTGGGAATGTATTACGCGCGGAAAAGGAATAAGGACTTTCCATGTCGTAAGGGGATCTCTTGCGAGAAAACAGAGCTTGCGGTCGCTGTCTCGCCATGTTTGGGGATGGAGTCTGTTGTGTCAATGAGTTGTCGGAAAATTGACGGTTGCTGTCAAAGACGTTGTCGCCTGGGTGATCAAAGTTGCCTGTATGCGATAATGTACTATTGATCGCTTTGGATGGTTTGCTTCTTGACGGCGGCGCCTCATCCCGCCACAAGACTCTATTCGTCCGGAATTCTAACGACGAACATGTCGACGACGCAACAACACTATTGCCATCGTCCGCAGTGGCCTCTAGTGGATAAAACACCCGCTGCATATCGCGTCTATCACCACTGTGTCCTCCGTTTTTGCGTTTTTCCGCATCCGTGCTTCGACCCATTTCCAAATACTGTTTCTCGACGCTGAGCAAGCAACTATTGTCCACTGTCAGTGGAGATTCCACAAAGTCCTGTTTCGATCCATGATTATTATTTGATGTGGTGCCTCTCGTTTTCTTTCCGTGGTATGGAAACCCGTTTGGTGAAATGCACGGAAATATTATTTTTTCGTCACGCTCATGCTCTTCATCACTGCTGCTGTCGTCGCTGCTGTTGCTGTCTTTGCTGCTACTGTCATGATCGCCATCACCACCACCGCCGTCATTTCCGCCACTAACAGCATTTTTGCTTCGTTGCTTAGCTGCGGGATTGGAGTCTTTGTGATGGGTTCCTTCGACAAAATACGCATGACTTGGCACTGGTTTTTCATCTTTGGCACCGATGGCTGTTCCACCCTTTTCATCACTTATTTCAACGTCAATGATACGTTGGTCAGAGTCATCACAATTCGAGCCTGTTGTTGCATTTTTTTTCACTTGCAAGTGATTTTTTCCACTGGGATTTGACACATTTCGTCCATGAATTGACTGGGACGACTGGTCTGCATTGCTGCCATTGTCACGATTGTCACGTTGGTTCTCTTTCACTGATGCCGACCACGACCGTTTCATCAATGGGGATTGAATGCGATCCCAAAATGTGGCTGGTTTTCTGGGAGAGTCGGAGAGCGAAATTTTGGTGTCGGATTCTGTAATACCAGTATCAGATTGTGCAGATGGAAGCGAATCATGACTGTCCTTGTGTGTGGAATTCCTCCGATCGTGATTGAACGATACCAAAAGACCCTCCATTTCATCTCTATCATCTTGTTCATGATCTTCATTTGCTGAGTCTTCTCCACTCAAATCAGATAGGACATCCGATGTCACAATGTCATGTGAATGTTCGTCGCCTCCATTTCCTCCAATTATGCCATGACGTGATCTGTCATGTTTATTATGGCTGCCTCTATTACTCCTGTTACTCTTCCCTCTTGGTTCTTTAATATTTGAACTAATCCCTTGATCCTCGTCATCGGAATAATCCATATCTGTAATCAAATTTCCTTGAAGCATATCATTTTCTTGATCTCTAACATTGCGATTAGGATGAGATATTGGATTTCGTAAGTCTTGCGATGGAGTCGATGGAGTCACAGGCATTGAGCTTCTCCTCCTCATTCTAGAGTTTCCGGCGTCATAGGCCATGTCATAGCTCAAGGGTGTCACTTCTATTCCATTTCTTCCAACTCCATCGTGTTCAGACATTTCCTTCATTTTCGTCTTCACTGGAATTTCCTTCTCCAAATAATCAAAACTGTTCTCCAAGTGATTGTCCAAACTGTACTCCAAACTCTGTTCTGCTGTCCATCGTTCGTTCATTTTTTCAATTTTGCTTTGCAATCGCGATTCATCTCGTTTGACACTATCCAATTTTTCATCTAGAAGTCGGACTGAGTGGATAAATGGTGATTTTGAAAGCATGTGTGACGTAGTGGGTGTCATTGGAGAAAGGGAAGGGGAGGAGGCCGGTTTGTGAGGGTTGCGGTTGTTGTGGTAAGGTGATTCTGGGAACAGTCTAGAAAAGGGACTGAAATTAGAAATGGGTTGGATTGGAGAAGGGGATTGAAATTTGAGAGCTTTGGCTGTAGAATGATGAATGGATGTTGCTGGTGTATCAGCCGACGATATTGGTTTCATTTGTGCATTGCTATCGGTCGGTGTTACCATTGGCATTGGGGGCAATAAAGTAGAATTAGACATTTGTGCCATTGGTGTCTCCTTCCTTGTGTCCTGACTTTTGTATTGCTGCTGCTGTTGCCTCTCAATCAACTCGGGTGACACCCAGCCCACTCGGGAACCAACCCTAGAACCAAGCTTTGCTTTTTCGTCCATTTTAGTTTTCAAGAGACTGCTGGTAGGAACTGCTGGCCGTCTTGAATTGTCATTCTTTTCAGGAACTTGCTGTTGTTGCTGCTGCTGTTGGTTCCGGCCTTGTGTGGATGAATGAAGTGCTGAATTTTCAAAATCATCTTTTGAATTGAAAATCTCTTGCCGTTCTTGTCCCTCCTGCCGCCCCCCCTCATCCTGCATTTGCATTTCTTTCTGATCCTGATGCTGATGCTTCCGCCTTCTGCGCCTTTTATGACCGTCATTTCGATGAAAATGTTGGACTTGATCATCGGCTGGAGAAGCCAGTAACATTTCATGTTGAGGAACATGGCCGCGGCTAACAGCGCCGGCAGTGGCGTTGTCCATCTTGTCGCTGTCGTCCTGCGGAGAAGAAGACCTCATGGTGGACCGACTCTTCTTGTTACTACTGAAAACTGAAAATCTCTAAGTACTTAAGTAGGTACTATGGTACTATACCATACCTACAATATTACCATTCAATATCGGCTACTACAATATACAGATCTCTACTACCTTAGTAGCTAGCTACTTATAGGTAGATAAGGTACTATAGGCCGTAGGAGCGAGTAGGGAATAATAATATTATTATTATCATAAAAAATATATACAACTAATAGTATCAGAATAGTAGTAGTAGTAATTTTAATACTAACTAGTACTAAGTACTACGTAGGAGTTGATCCACGCACCTGCATCGCCCTGAACTCAATCGCCCAATTTATCGCCCACATGAAATCTAGCATATTCTAACACACTAGTACAAGATCTACATACTGCTTTTTCATGTTAATCCAATTTTCTACAATACTTCTTCAAGTATTCACACCATTTTTTCACTTTCAAAAATAATAAAATTCACTTGATGTCCACTTTCTTCCTGAAAAACACACACCATGTTTATTTCTGCACTCTAAACTAGATC
>JALLOT010003935.1:0-10735 GCA_036939595.1 Thalassiosira livingstoniorum | reverse complement strand
AACAAAATATGATATTACACACAGAGCAACCAGGAAGTATTGTTCAGTGAATGCAACTTATTTTTTTTTTTTTCAGAAAATAAAGAAAAATTGAAATCAACTAGAACAGAACAATGAAACAAGATAATGACCTAAGATAGTCTTTCGTGGTTTTATCATTTGATTTTGTTTCTGACATGAAGGACTATAAAGTGTTTGGAATTTTGGATGTTGCTAATATTGAAATTTCAATACCTTGAAGCATCAATCACATTTGCTTACTTTTTGTCCCCTAAAAAAGTTTTAACGAAGACTCAAATTAAAAACTTATTTATTTTGCTTGAACCTTTTGTTATAGTTTTGAAGAATAAGTGTCACAAGAGAACAACTTTTAGAACATGGCATACATTTGACTTAGTCTTTAAATAAAAGGAAGTTTTTTTTGTGACAACTGCCTTGTATTTCTTTGAATCTTCTAAATATTAGTTACTACTATTTTTGACATTTTTCCATGTGATTCACAATTGATCATTTCCTTAGTTGAAAGCCATGCCATTGAATCAGAATTGTAAATAAGTTTAAGATTTGTTTGGATTGTCACAGGAACAATAATTTGCACAATTCTCAATATGGGCACTGGCTGGCAGTGTGAAAGTACAAAAATACAAATATGGTTTATGATATCAATTATTTTCTTGTTGTGAGAATTAGTTTTTTAATGAAGTTATGCACACACAACAATTTTGATTCCTGTATGATATGATTCTTCAATCATAAATCAATAGTACTAAGGTACAATACTATCAAAACAATGCCTGATCGTTTCTTACTACAAACAGCACAAAATTACAGACAAAAAAGGAAAGTATTTGATGGGGAAAATAGATAGCTTTTGAATTCTATTTGCCGTTTTCATTTCAATTTCTCAAAATAGTTTGTTGCATTCAGGGGTGGAATCAACCATTACATATATCATTTCATTTTTATATTTTATATCTTATTTTTTCAAAAAATAAAAAGTCTACATAGTACTAATATTTAAAATTTGGAAAGGTAGTTTTTTTTTAAATAGCCAGACTTAGATTTATTAAAATATTCATTCTGTGTTTTATGATGGTATTATGATTGGTAACAATATTGGTTACATTCCGGTTAAATACACTCATAATACTCTAGTGATACCTATTACTAATAATATTATTACTACTAATAATACTACTAATTATTATACCTATTGGTATGGCAGCGTATCTTTACGAGTACTCCTATTATTTCATCAAATTTATTATCCCTACTGAGATTTTGTGGAGGGTTATTTTTTCAAGTACAATCTCTAGGAGTAGTACTACATACAATTAATACTACTACCATAATCTTATACTCCTAATAATAGGACAGATTATTACCATGGCTTTCTATCTAATAGATAATATTCCCTCATTCACTGGTCACTGGGCTTATTCCATTAATTAGATTTTGTAAAACGGTATTGAACCATACCGTCTGCGAGCGGGTCTGCGGTATTGCAGTCGTTTGTGTAAGTGGCAGTAGATGTTTTGTTTGGCGAAGACGTTTCGGCGATAACCAACGAGAACTGATAAAAATGTGATAAAAATGTGATAAAAATATATCTTGACGGCATTGTTTTTGTGAAAATTTGTGACTTCTTAGCATATCTACTACTCCCTCTTGATTTAAACTTTTGACTCTGGGACTCAAGTTGTCTATATAGCAGCTGTACAATAATTTGATTAACACTCATGACTAAGTTGTAATGTACAAAAAAACAGTCCCTAATGGTATTAATTCTACTTGTTTTTTGGGATCATGTTTTGAGACCAAAATGTTGAGCAATTCTACGAATTTATCATGTAGGATGTACTGATTCCATTCCAAAGTCAAAAGTTTAAGACACGAGAGATTATTTTGCCTAGAACACACTTGAAATTGAAAAAAATAGCATTTCAGCAATATTTTGAATTTACTGTCATAGATATTTTTTGTCGAAAAAAAAAAAGTACATTGTGGAAGAAGTATTTGCCACGTGTGAGTTGTTACATCATGATCCAAACAATTGAAAATTGCACAGCCTCAAGTCTTTGCTTAAACAGAGAAGTTTACTCTGCCATTTTGATTCTCTTTTGTTCTCCTCTGTTTACCTCTGTTCACCCATATTTACTCCATTCTTCTCCATTCTAGTCTGCTCTCATCTGACTCCTTCATTCTCCCCAGCTCTCTCCATTCCCACGTGCTCTTCTGCATAGAGTTAAGTACTCCTCCACATTTTATGGTACATATACATAAGTATGTCAATGGTGCCAATCAAATTACTAGCATTAGGATTACCTACCAAAATTATTATATTATGTACATACAAGTGCTTATTTAGTAATGAACAAGCACACGGTTTTACCTACTTACCTATGAGGATAACAATGCTACTTTTTTAGAATACGGAACAAAAATATTTTTTGATCAAAATGAATCATTTTCTTACTAAATTTCTTTACAAAAAACTTTTTGATCAAAATGATTTGTTTTCTTGCAAAATTGCTACCAATTTTTACAAAAAATATTAGAAAGAAAAAAAATTATGCTTATCTTAATCAAAGCAAGTTACTCTTTGTTATGTTTTTTCACAATTTTCATTCAATGGTTTTTAAAAATGAAGATGTAAGTTCATCATATGTTTGCTTTAAACATTTTTTTCATCATTTCTGTGTTTGTTCTGTATTATTTACAAAATTCCATAATTAGTTTTGAGGAGAACCAAGAAGAGGAAGGTTTTATATAGAAGATATCTCCTCTGTTTAAGCTACGGCATGAATCATGAATGTTGAAGATTGTATATTGTTTTCATCTCATAATTACTCTTCTGTGAACAAAACTTTATTTCTTTTTATTTCATTTTTGGTTAATGATAAGTATCTGAGCCTGGAAACACAAATTGTTGCTGAACATTGCCAAATTTCTCAAATTTATTAATTACAAGTATGTTCCCAGACAATACATAATACTTGCCTATGTACTTAGCAGAGTGGTCTTAACAGGGGGGTGGGCTGGGATTGAGGTTGGATCAAACTTTGGGGGAATTTTTACCCTGGAGAAGTAACTTCACTTTTCTTTCAGAAATGGGATTCTAAACCAAAGGGAAACTTTGGATTGGTGATATTTCTGACATGCTGGTTTATTTCAGAGCTTAGGATCATGGGAATTCCTGCAACTTTTGGGTCGGATTTTCAAAAAATGAACCCAAAAATAACCAAATAGTTTTATCATAGAGGTTTTAATATTTATTCAAATACCAACCATTGTTGTTTCTCGGGTTGAGTAATATCATCCACTTCTTGATTGATATTTTTCTTGAAGAGGACATTTTTAGCAATATTATTTAAAAATTTAATAGATGAGAATTCTGAGGTCTAAAATTGATTCACCTGAAATCTGAATTCTTCTCTTGTAAAGGTGTGTGCACAGATGTGCGACAAATGTACAATTGCCAAAGACAAAAAGCAAAGCTCGTCCCCAACCCAGATGGTCAATCCAAACCCCAATCATTAAGAGTACACACTGTGGCTGGGTTCTCAATACAAACATGTTTTTGCTAGTTGGGTTCAATTCTCACCTTCAACACAACCACAACATCAACCCGTCCACCATACCATTTAGATCACTCCAATATGCATATTTTTTGTAAGTACTCATTTAAGTTCTACTCCTAGCAAATACTGCTATCAAATGAAAATATATGTTTAAGTAGATGCATTAATCAAATGCAAATATTGGTAATGATTTGTGACAGTTTCAAACATTTAGACAATAATTTAAATAATGAGGCAAATATGCAGGTAAACTTCACCATTTTTACTCTTATATGTCAGCCTTATCAGAAAATTGGCTTGTTATCAAACCTCTATTCCACTGTGACATTTAAATCTTTTTTCAGATTCTTCATAACTGTTTAGTTTGAGAGTGTTTATAGTTTTTGTTGTTTGTAGTCATATTAAATAGCATGTATTTATATAAGGCTACTGTGTGTTTTTTACAAAGATGGTAAGATTTGCCACCAAAAAATGATGGCAATCTTTACTATCCAACTTTGAAGACATGGAAACATTTCCCCATTGACAATAATAATGAAACAGAAATTTCAAAGTACATTTAGTTGATCCCCGAGGATGGTGAGTTTAGACACTCCTCTTCCTAAATTGCACTAATATTTCCCCATTGACAAACAGAATATGGATATGGAATAGAAATTGCCCAAGGTTGCCTTTGTCTTTGGCCCTTTTGAGTGATGGTCCTAGCTATACTTGCAAGGTGAGTCATTTTTATTAACTGTTCAACATCACACTAATAAATCTCTCACTCATAGCAATCTGCACATGTGCATTACTCCTCACCAATCCAAATATCAATGGATGAATAGAATTTCCTGTGAAAGTCACCACTTTGAACTGTTGTTCACTTGTGCACATCTGCAATAACTTTAACAAATACACACCCTCAAGCGAATCTTAAATAAAATTATCACGTCAATCAGCCTGCTGTTGGCTAATTAGTGTGAAATCAAAGAGAGCCCCCACAACGCATTGAAAAACTTATTACCTTGGTTGGCTTGGAGAAGAGTGAGAAAGTGCTATCTTGAGAAAAATCATGATTGTTGTGGTGTTTTTTTGAGATAAGCACCATTGTCAAGTTTATTTTCATGGTGGGAAATGTCAAAGTAATAATGCAGAATTCTATCAAAGCTATCAAGCTGGATGTCAGTGTTGGTGCATTCCTTGGAGCTCATTGACCTCTCTTCATGTGGAAGATGTGAATGTTGTGTCATGGATTTGTCAGAAAAAGTATTGGATTTGTAGAAAGATAGAATGATCAAAGTTCTTTGAAGTTTCACTTCTACTGCAGATATTGATGAGAATACCAACATATAAACATAAGACCTGCTCTACTTATGATTAAGAAAGTAAGGCATGTGTCCAAGTTTTCTGGTAAGAAAACAGCTCAAAAATCATAACAAGAAGTAAACTTACATAATAACCCTCACTTAATTAATGAGTAAGCATTTGCCCTACTATTAATTTCAACAGTCTCAAAAGTAGAAAATATATGATAATATTGTACATTGTTGTGATTACTGTAAGAGCACACAGCTTGTAACAAATTTTAAACTTATTGTTTGTTGTTATCTTGTCATATTTTGTGATGCAAATATGAATATCTTCAATCCCAGATTACAAAAGACATTAGTATTGAAGTATCAATTAAAATAATAGTATTGAATCTAAATATTCATTAAAGTAATATGAGATAAAATAAAGCTTATATTATATCAAATGGAAAATTACCCCCTCAAAATCAGCCAAAGGGAGTATGATGCCAAATTTGAGAGATATTGTGTCTTCTGGGAGCTCCTTCCAATCTCTTGTTGCTCAAAGGTCAATTAGGGGATGAGAGGGTAGCTGAACCACTGTGGATGCATATGTGTCTTGACCAAACATCCACTCCACCCACATTTTGCTGATGTGATTCTTGAGGGGCTTGTCAATCAACACATCCACTGGCCAACACAAGCTGATGTATCCACCTGACTTTGTCATACATTTTGTGTCAGGTTTTCATTGTCACTGACTACAGATGTCATTAGGTGGAATTTATGTAAGTCAAGCCCCACCACATTGACAAAGTATGGGGAATCCCACCAACCCAGGCTTGAGTGCATCATACTGATGACAGTCAATTGAGGCCCAGTCGTTTTAGCAAAATTGACTTTGGTAAATTTAAGACTCATATTACCTTTATATTTATATACTCCAACTTGACCTTTCTGTGCACACTATATTCATGTTATATATTCCTAAAATCAGTCTAGTCAATTTTAACCTTTGTTTTTTCATCTCATTCAAATTTGCATAATGCTTATTGAAAAAATGCACCAAAACACTTTTTATTTTCCATAAGTACTGCAGAGTCAATTTTGCATTTCTTAGTAATTCATTTTGCATTTCATTTGATTTTATAGTAAATTTTTCATTTCTGAGTCAATTTTACATTTTTCAAGCAACCGCAATAAATAAGTTCTTAGTAATAGTAGTACAGAGTACTAGTTTACATGTAAGAATCTTCTTACTTCTTATGAGTACCCATGTTGTTTGTCTTGAGAAAAAGGCAAGAGCTTGTTGGGACAATTGAAATGGCTCCAATTAACAACTACAATTGTATCAACACATTGATGGGTATCTGTTGGATGATTGTCACATATGGAATGATGAAATTGTATCTTGGATGTTTCTTATTAATCAACATCAATATTTGTGGTTGCAAAGCACTCTAGAGTCTAGAGAACACTTTTAGAAAATAATCACTTATAAACACTTATTCTAGAATCTAGAAATACATTTTATAATTACTATGGATTTTATTCCGAGACAGGAGCAATGCCATCAATGGTGGCATTATTGTTCTTTGGGCAATTGTTTGTTGAAATACCTGCCAAAAGCTACAACTACAAAGCCAAGGAATGTGGCAATGGGAATACCAAACAAACAAAAAGGCAAACATGCTTATATTGTGCTGTGTTGATGCTGGACTGGTGGAGAGTTCAATGTCAGAAACTGTGTACAATGGGGCTGGGGCAAGCAATGAAATAGAAGAGGGCAATAGGAGGTCTCATAGAAAAAAGAATAATATTTTCTATCACACATGGATAGCTTGAAAAGATAGGAGTTGTAGGTAGTGGCTGTGATATTTTGAGTAAATGCATATTTGTTGGTGAATTATGCAAAATTGACAAAAAATGTAATTCAGTCAATTTTTCAAAATAAGATAGTATCATTGCACAAAATTGATTTGCTTAAACCAAGATTGTCAGGATTTTCTTAACTACTACTGCATTTTAAATTATTTTGATATACACCAGACTTTGATTGTAAGCTTTTCAGTAAGTTTTGATATTTTTATTTAGCCCTTTTTTCTGAACTAGTTTAGTAAGCTTACTAGACCAGCATATAATCAATCTAAGAAGTTTTATATGTTTTGAAGGTGCTATCTATATATTATTTTTCATACACCCCTAGTTTTTCTGACTAATTTCTGATTTCAGACACATATTCAAACTGATTCAAATATTAATGTTTCCAAGAAGAAAATTTAGGTTAAATTTTGAGACTAAACCCTAAAAAAATTTGAAGGCAAAACCTATTTCTTTGGCTGAAGTGCCAGAATCTTTGTGCACACAAATCCCTTGTACATATGCATCTAATAGCAACACACACCCTCAATAAAACCCAACTTTTTGTCCATTGTCTCTTTGAAATGTCAATTGTACCTTATTAGAAGAAACCATCATTGAAAACACAAAAGGAAATGAGCTAATAACACAAAATCTTGCAACAAAGTTTGATGGTTGCTTCAAGAAGGAATGTTACACTTTTACTTGATATCATGGTAAAGATTCAACATGATGGAATAATGTCATATTTTTGTTTTGTGCCATTATCACACATATGCTATCAATGAGTAAATAAAATTCTAATATCAGTTAGGAATAGTTTCTAATTTAGCTAACATAAGCTCTTAAAAATTACTCTGAAAAAAAAAACATAAAGAAGCATTGAATTGTGCAGGAATCAGATCATATACAAGATGAAATACAAGGAATACTCAAACAATGTTCAATAAGATGAACTATCCATTATATGAGATGAGTAAGAAACACCTGGTGGTACCTCAACTAGTGATCATCATATTGAACAGACATCACTGACAAAAAAGAGAGAATATGATGGTCAAAAAGCACAAATAATATCCAATAAAAAGGATCAAATAAAAAACATGGAAAGTCTAAATTCACCAGGAGAAAGTATGCACATGACTACAAAAATATGACCACATTACTACTACATACAATAAAACTGCTTTACAATAAGGAAAATATGGAATCTGCAAACAGAGATTCAAAAAATGCTCCTAACACAGTACTTACTGTAAAAATAGAGGAGTCAAATGTGATGAGGAGGAAAACAAAAAACAAGTAGTAATAAATAATGTCCAAATGACTCACCCCAAATTGATATCACGTTTTATGAAATGTGTGATTTCTTCCACCAAACAGACAACAAAGACAAAGATTAATTTTTTGGAATGTCAGATCTACTGAGCTACAGTGATATCTTGTCAGAAGCATTGCCGTGACACCAAAAACTGAAGACAATTACTGAAACTCACTGCTCCATGGCAAACAATGCTTATTTGAATAAAAAAGGCTGACAATGGGATGGCTACCATCATTAAAAAGGGAAGAGACACAGAAATAAACATAGTAGAGTAGGTTTGCATGAGAAAGGCACTTTAGCTAAAAGTATACAGAATAGCCTATTTGAGATAGTTTTATGTAAACCACTGGAAATTCAGCCCATGATTCTTTATTTTCAGACTTTCTCTGCTACACAGAGAAAGTAGGAATACAAAGCCTGTAATATGTCAGCCTTCTCAAGATCATCACTCATCATTGTCTCATTCAAGGGGGTGGAAGAAGTGATGCCCCCCAAAAGAATTGGAAAAGAGTTTTTCAATTCAGCTACTTCACATGTGGCGGACTTGACCATTGTTAAATCACAATAGAAATTGTCATCAGAAATGTCTTCATAAAGCAAACAGGGTGGAGTATCAATATAATTTGCTACTGTCTTGGATATGTTGTTTTCAATGGATCCACAAGGTTTTTAGGTTATTTAGAAACACACTGTAATGGTTGTAGGAGGTATCATGAAGCTAGTACATTGAAACAGTCTAAGAATTTCCTTAAGAATTCTAAAAAAATGAAGAGTATCTCATTATCTGCATTCACAAAACCTAAAATACCTTACATCAGAATGAATTATTGAACATATCTTGATGGTTTACCATTACTTTTAATGTGAATGAAATATACATCAAAGAAGGTGGTAGAACTCAATTAGTTTCAGAAAATAATACATTAAAAACTATTATGTTTTCTGGAAATATTTTCATTTACACAAGCAACAACCACAAACAAATGTATGATGAGCTACCTGTGTAGAATGATTCTTTTTTTTTACATACGCATTACAATATGGGGAAATAGATATTTTTTGCAAGAGAGTTTGGGTTGTTTTATGCTGTTTTTTTTTCAAAAAAAAAAAAAATAATGTTGAATATCTCTTCTGTAGGATAAGTACAATAGATAACTAAGAATTCTACCTGCCAAGGTAGGTTTGTTACTTGTGTATTGTACTTTTCCTGTTGAAAAAGGTGATATATTTTTTTATCTAAAACAGTACAACACGCATTTTCCACATTTGACTTGCAATAATTTCTTGGTAGCCAATAGAGTAAAAAGCTCAACTAGCTAGCTCAATTCTGTTGCCAATGCTGACTCAGGAGACCCAAACAAGGTCTCCTGAGTCAGCTATAGTAGTGGCTAGAGCCACCGCAAACTGTGCAAAATCTGATGCTAAGAAGGGTGCGGGAAAGAAAACTTTGTCTCCAAAGTCAAGCTCTTTGTCCATGCCTTCAAAGGGAAAGACTGTTAAGGCATCCCAGAAAACAAGCCATCAACTCCTGTGGATAAAAAGAAATCACCAAATAAAAAAGTGAAAGGAAATCAATCTGTTGGAAAAGGCAAAAGGAACAAAATGGTTGCTGATTCAGAGATTGTCTCTGGCTCCATTTGTTTAACAATGGGGAAATTCATCTTTTGCAACTGTTTGTATGTGGCTTTGCATTTCAAAATTGGGAAAGACTTCTTTGTCCCTACCACCATCCCAAGAAAATCAGAACATGTTATGTCAGCACATGTGCTTACTTTGATTTGAAGGGTGGATTGGGAGAAGATGGATGATAAGCAATTTAAATTCAACACTCTTCTTCTCATCAAGGAGAAAATTACACTTAAAAACAAACAATTGGAGGAGTTTTCCATCACTATTGCAGAGGAGAGTGCAAATATAGCAGAAGACATGCACCTCACAAGAACCACCATTGTCCAAGTGGTAAAAAACTATAATTGGCAATGTGCATTGGCCAACCAACCTCAAGCACTCAAGAGAGAGGTGGAAAAGGAACAAGCTTACGCCAATCCAAACAACATTGGCATGGATCATGAGGATGGGGAGACAAAGAAGAAGTGACTGGATTTGGAGCCAGAATACACATGGCAAAGTGAGGACACGCTTTCAAGCTCAGGAAAAAGGATGAACCTGTGTTGTGCCCTCCTTGCAAGACAAATGTTGGTCTCAAGCAAGGACCTACAGATGGCAATGATTGGCTGGGGGAGGAGATTCAGAACAGTCTGGAGGTTTTGGCGGATGAGAATGTTCCTCTTGCAACAATTGTGGGGGAGGAAGGTGAGACTGAGGTGGAGGACGAGGATGAAGACAATGCATATGATTTTGGACAGGAATGTGATGCTGAGGATGTGGAAAAGAATCACACCCAAAAACAATTAACAATTCATTTGCAAAAGGAGAGTGCCCCTACAACAGAATGAATGAGGAGAGGAAGAAGAAGAAAAAAGATCCCAAAATGCCTCTGGAGCAGCAAGTTACAATGTTTGAGGAGTTTTTGGAGGTGCAAACAAAAACAAAGACATGTGGCACTTTGGTGCAGAGGAAGAGGTGCTGCTGTCTTGATATCTTGAACAGCCATGAGTCAAGACATGCTGTTGCACTGGGGTGTCTTCAATACGTAGAGAAGATTCGTTAAGAGAAGTACAAGTATTTGGAGCTTTGTA
>JALLOT010003934.1:0-10735 GCA_036939595.1 Thalassiosira livingstoniorum | reverse complement strand
TGTATGACATTTGCAATAGACTAGTATGGAAATGTAGGGGAGAATGGACGGCTTCAAAATGAAAATACGGCATGTATCATTTTGGGTACATTTGGATTGAACTTCATGGTGTCTTTTCAAATTTTTGAATACAAGAATTTGCGTGAAGTCACTTTTTGAAATCATTTGATTTCACTTTTTCTGACAAGGTGAACGTCAAAATTTGAAAATAGCACCACTTTCTCTAGTAGTTTGTTAGCAAGCGTTGACTCCAATTCGAACAACAATGATGTTCGTGCTGCCGCTTCCTTGGGCCAAGAATGATGCCACTAACTATCAACATCAACCATTGCCCAACTAACATGCCAAGAGAACTACAATCTGTAGAGATAGCCGTCATCAATTGAATAATGGCATGAGCGGGTACGTGGCTCTCAGGCCACCAATCAGGGCCTCAATTTCAATGCTGGCGCATCACGGTGGTTTGATAAGACACCTTTGAAAAAAAGTTCTTTTGTTGGGTGGCTGGAATAGAATGCCACAACTTTCTGATGCATTTTAGAGTTGATAGGCTAGTTCCTCCCGCACCATTACAAAAGACTGTCGTTGCCAGTTGTTTACGCCCTCAACTGTTCAAAATTATAAATACAACATGCGTAACCCATCCCCAACACTCTCATCTAGAGCCCTACGCACTACTCAAATAATATTGTGCACATTGCCACCAAAAAAGTGCCTCGCAATCCAGTAGCCAAAGCCAAAGCCATGGTCCAACGATCCCATTGTCAGTTCCTCGAACAATCAATGCTGAACAGTGCCAGCAATAGGAACAATATCAGCAGGAGTTGGCGAATTTGGTGAAACTAAAGGCTAGGAAGGCACGGCAGGAGGAGGAGAAGGAGAGTCGGATGTGAGTGAAAAGTGGGAATAGTGAGGGGGGTGGTACGTTGGAGCCTAGTGTTTCTCTTTCACCGGTGGCACGGCGCGGAGGAGGGGTAGGAGGTAGTAGGCCCCGCAGTGGGGATTATTCCGACTATTCGGACTATCCCACCTTCGAAGTGCCCACTGTTTTTGATTTATTTGCCTATGAATCATCATTACCGACAGTGACGATTCGGCCGAGTACGGAGACTCGGCCGCCAGCTGATGGCTTGTCTGGTGGTGCCGATGGAAGTGGCGGAAGTGGTGGAGGCGGGGACCTGGATCGAAGTAGCAGTGGGGATGGAATTGGATGTTCTGTTGCTAGACTATTGTTGGGTGCCAGAATCATGTGTCTCTTGTTCATGGCTGGGAGCTGGTTTTGGTATTTGTTGCGTTTTATAAATGAAACATGCTGACCTGTGCAAAGATACTTTTTCCATTTCTTATCCAAATATGTATTCTCAAACAATTCTTAGATCAAGTTTTGAAATGAAAGTGGAAGATTTAAAATGCCTATGCAAGCAGCCCAAGTAATACTCGTCTAAATAATGTAAGCAATTAAAACATCTGGCAAATGCCAAGCACACAATTATTTATGTTATTGATAGGGAGACCTTTCAATTAAAGCCCAAATCCTCTCCTCAATTTCCTTCACACTCTCGACCAATTCTGGATCCACCCCCCCAGCTCCGCCAGCCCCCATTCCATTGCTACCATTGCTTCTATTGTGTCCATTGCTTCCTTTGTTGCATTATTGACAGACATCTCTGCATCATGCTGTGAGATGCCAGTGTCAGGTCATATTTAATGAACCAACTGTTGCTCAGTACTCAGGCTCTTTGAATCCTACAGTGATGTGAGTTGATCTTCCTGAGAGATTTGAAGGTTCCAAATCGCTACTGAATGCCTACCCATGTATCATATTTCTGTCATTTTCATACCATCAGTTTTCCAAGATTATTTCCAATTAGTCAATTAGATGATTGATTTGTAGCAGTGACATTGTAGCACTGCATTATCAACTCCAAAATTGAATAGAATGCATATCCTTGTTGTTAGAGTGAGGACTGCCAACCCATTCCAAAACAAAGAGTTTGGTTATTGGCAAGATTATTAAAGAGAAGGGCATGCTTGAAGAAGCGCATGGAGGTGGAGAGAAGGCACAGTGTTGATATTCAAAAAGAAGATCATCATAGGTACTAGGCTGAAAGCCACCATGATGCACGGACATTGAAATTGAGGACCTGATTGGTGGTCTGAGAGCCATGTACTGGCCCATGCCAGTATTTGATTGATGGTAGCTATCTCTACAGATTGCAGTTCTCTTGATGTGTTAGTTGGGTGGCGGTTGATGTTGATAGTTAATTGCATCACTAGTGGCATCACAAAAATTGTTGTTGTTCAAATTGGAGTCAAGGCATGCTAACAAACTACTAGAGAAAGTGGTGCTATTTTCAAATTTTGATGTTCACCTCATCAAAAATAGTGAAATTGAATGATTTCAAAAAGTTACTTCATGCAAATTCTTGTATTCAAACATTTGAAAATACACCATGAGCTTCATATTACTTACTCCTGTATGTTTTTGTTTTTTTATGAGTTGGGAGGGGGAGTCACATGGGTCACAAATCACACAGAATAGTATGTAGGTAGGTAGGTAATATTCTGGTGACACTAAAATGGTACTGCCTGGTGTGGAATACAAAGGAGTAAGACTTTGTGTGTACTAGTCGTCCGTGGACATTTTTCTTGTATTCCATAAAATGCCTAATTTTTTCAACGTAAGCTTATTTTTACAGAATAAGCACTTTGGAATACAAGAAAAATGTCCTAGTAGGATGACTACTAGTTATGTTTCATCCAGTGCTCAGGAATTTTGACAATCCCTCCCAGAACTCATCTCATCTGGTTGATTACATGGTCCTCCATATCATGAGTTTTTGGTGTGATCAAAATGTTTATTTTTGTGGTATACTCCATTGCCCATTCTATTTATTCTTCTAATACTTTTACATCTTCCTTTAACAGTTCTAACTTGTGCCCAGCTGCAAATGTATCATCCCACAGAATAGCAAATATTGGAGGTTATCCTAGCCAGAAAGATTAATTTGTCCAGTTTTTGAGCTACAGAATTTTACACATGTTCTTGAACTCTGTAAGCTCAAGATTGCAGTTCTGTGGTGTGGTTGAGCAAAAAATGGTCTCTTTCTTAACAATAAGAATTAATACCTTTCTATGGGCTATCTAACAGTACCACACAACATACAAAGTTCTAGCTAGACACTTTTATTGATCACCTCCCATCTCCCATCCCAAAAATTTCCACTGAAGCATTGTCAATGATTATATTTGAATCATGAAATAAATTGAAAGAGGAGTGTTGGTTGAACAGGAAAATTACATAGCAGTTTATTTTATTGTTTTGATTCAGTAGCTAATGAAAATGAATATCCAAAGTCCATGTTTGGTTGGTTGGTTGTTGCATGGTCCAAGGTATCCTCTGGGGTCTGGGGTGTTCACATTGCATAGTCTTCATTGGTTTACATAAATTCCAAAAATAAATGTATGGAATTTTGACCATTCTATTCAAGTTATCAACATTTGCACCTTTTTTGCTGGGGGTAAATCTGGTGATTCTGTTTGTGGAATCACACTGTGGTTTGTTGTTGCTTGACCCAGTGCCTCTCAAAGGAAAAGTGTGGATGTAGAAGCTACAGCAAATGTTTTGAAAAATAATTTGAATTTGAACACAGGAAAAATTATTAATCATTTGGAGTGCTTTCTCCAATCAATGTTGCTTGGAAGAAGCACCCCCGTATTTTTTGCGGCCAAGCTGAGGTTGCCGACTTGTATTTGATTGCAGCAATATTCAAGGTTCAATTTCTTGAGTTTCAAAGTCATTTAGGTTTCATTTTTATTGAAATAATCAGAACTTCATGAAAACACACAATATTGATTTCCTGACATTACCACAAAACTGAGGGGATGTATTTTTATTTTTACCATTTTTGTGGCAGCAGGCAGCAGAAATCACCATTGTCTGATACCCAGTTTGTTTTTGATAGTTTTTTGTCCATTTGTTCAAGTAAAAAATCCATGATCTTGGACAAAATATGTTGAAGGTACCTTACAAGTTGTTTTGACATTGCCATAAGTATTGGATAACTGTTTGGTTCTTGTTTTGTTGAGCTGTTGTATTATTGTGTTTGGGAGGTCAAAGTTATGGAAGACACGTTTTATTTTTTTCTATGCTGATATAAAGATTTCAAAAAGTTTTTTTCTTTTTGACATTTCTACACTGTAAAGTAAAGAAACTCATTTCTAAATGGTCTTCTGTGATCTTCTATGTGTCTTATTTTGGCCTCCAAACTTTCCCACCTAGAGAACAAATGAAATGATGTATTTCTTTTATGGTAGATACATAGTATACCACCATGAAACATGAACCCTTCAATTTAATTCATCATAAAGTCCAATCAGGGGACCTAAACAAGTAGTATGATCACATAAATATATCTGTTCATGATTGAGGAGTTTGAATTTTGTCCCTTTTTGGCTGAGGTGTCCTTCAACAAATTTTAGAATATGAGAAAGAGCAGTTTTCTCCTTTTACCTACCAATAACTCATCTCTTTACTCCTCCATAATCTTGTTGGAAACTCCATCAACTGCCTGATCCCAACACCATTTTTATCACCATCATGATAAACTGATTGTCATATTTTCTGTTTTTACAGAATTTTGTTGGTTTTGGCATTGAATCTTTAATTCTTTATTTTCTTCCACTTTGATAATCCTCTTCTGACTTCTATTTCTTTTCTATACAACAAAGTAGATGATTTTTTGTTAAGAGGAGCTTGTTCTTGTATCAATTTAGTAAGTCTTTTGTTAATCAATTTAAGTTCTTCCATCAATTTGTCCAATATTGATATTGATGGTTTGATTCCTGTGGATTTGAGCCTTTTAGTGATCCTCTTCTTTTTTCCTTTCAACCATTTTATCTCATACCCTTCCCCATTTGACTTGTTCTGCTGGTCTCTATTTCTTCTAAATTTGATCAGATTTGTTTCCATGATCATGATTTCATTCATTCTTCCCACTTCTATGTGGAGAAGTACCTTGATATACTCTTCAATATTGTCAATGAAAAAGTTTAGTACTTGATTCCCAATGCCAATCAATGTGTGAAGGGCAGGCTAAAGGATTCAATCCACATGGATGTCCTTGAAGTATGATGTGGTTGTTTCCTAAAAAATGATTCTTGGTGCTGAAATTCTCATTTGTACATTTGCTTTAAAACATCATAATTTTTATTGTTGCTCATTGATCCAACACATGAGTCAATGTATTACCCAACTTATGACCATAGTCTTTCCACATTCTAGAGAAACAGTTGATAAATAACACCAATCTTTGTTGTACCCTTCTTTTCCTAAAACAACAGAAAGAAATTCTGATTCAGTCACAAGATAAATTTTAGGTTTTATTTTCGTGAATCCTTCTGCAATGTCCTTGCTCATTGTATTTGGTGTATCTAGCTCCCCAAATAAGCAAGTCCACTTTTCCATATTTGAGACAGAAATTAAGCTCATTTTTTATGTGGAGCTGACTCCATGTCTGATCTACATCATAATGGTGTCCTACAAAATAAGCCATTGTTTTTTTCCTTTTATGTGAGTAAGAAAAGGGGTAAACATTGTCAACATATGTCTATTTTTTTGGCTTCAAAATGAGCTTTGCTATGAATCTAAAATTACACTTTCCATGATTCCTCCCATAACAAGGATTGATGAATTTGGTATCAATGGATAAGTCTAACACTAAAAAGATCCCCATCTAAATTGGTGACAATAATTAATTTTGCTTGAATAATACCAATATTAGTTTAAATATTATTATTTTTGTTGATCTTAATAAAAAATACATTTTTTCTTTATATAATAAAGCTTTCCAAATTTGGCACCCAGCAAAAGCTATGCACTTAGCAATAAAAGGTAATGCCCCAGGTTCAAATTCCGTGTATGACACTTTTTGAATGAAAGTTGAAACCCTACTCAAAATAATTATCTGTGTTTTGATTTTTTTTGTTATTTTTTTTTGAAAACTTTGATTTGACATGTATCTTGACCACAGGGAGAGAGATATTTCAAATCAAAATTTTCTAAAAATTAAGAAAAAAAAATAAAAAACAAAGACAACAATTTATTGCACTTTCATAAAAGCTATCAGTGTTGGGTCTTGGTTTTACTATCTGGAGGGCTGGATACATCATATGTACCAATAGCATGTAGGGTAAGTGATGGGTTTTTAGTAAAAATCAATTTTTAGAAAATCTGAGGGAGCATTGATTTTCAAATTTTGGTCACTGGTTTTGAAAGGGCTTCTTTTAGAGTTTGCCATTCATTAATGATCTTGATAATGGAGTGGACAGCTTCTTCATCTGGGTCCTTCCATCAAAACTTGATCTTCTCTGGTTTCTCATCTTCATTGCCATCCTTCCTGTATGAACTCACTGGTCTCTTACCTGCCCATGACCCTTGCCCAACTCCCTCCATTTCTCTTCTGACTTACTAATTTGTGATTCAATATTCATGGATATTCTAAGACATTGGAAAATTCTCCTTCTATGTGCTGTGTCAACCTTTGAATACCAGTGCTGCAATGTCAAAAAGACATCAGATATTGAATCAATTGATTTTAACAAAATGTGCACAATTCTTGATCAGAATGTTTGAAAAGAAGGAAGTAAAAACCTACAGTACAGAATTCAAAATATATTGGTTTTATGTTCCTATTTCAAAAGTTCTATTCTGTTGATGAAAATACAATATAACCAATAGATGGGTGTTCCAGATAGCTTGGCATCATTTAACTCCTTCCCATGAATTCAACCTGCCATTGTAGGTAGAAAATGACTTAAATAAGATTCTGGTGGTTGCTAATGATGAAATCTTATGTTAGATCAAATAATAATTGTTAAAAGTTTTGGATGAGATGCTTGATAATAATCATAATATGTATATGATATTAAACCAAAACCACTACCATTTGATTAATCAGAATTCTAATATTACTTCCAAATTAACTAATAATTTAGAAACTGCTGAAAACTGTGATGTGTGTTTATATTTATTTCATATATATAATAAAAAGGCAGGATATGAGTCCACAGCTCTAGAGTTGAGAATCACTAAAAAAACAACAATCAAGCAGACTACAATAGGCTACATAATACTACGTACATAGCAGGCAGCTAACATAAGTAATAAGTACTTAGGTAGTTTGACCATGTTGATGGCCACTATTGTCAGCACATAACATCTCTTCAAAAAATATTGCCCACACAATACTAACAAAAACAATTTACATGCCCAGTGGCATCCCTTGAGCAGCACTGGACACATGCATTACTTTTTGATATAGTCATGTATTTTACCTTTTGGCACCCAATAATTGTTGCCATGGTTGATGGTAGCTGGTAATACCTTGTCAGTGATACAAAAGGTTGGCAGAACTATCATTACTATTACATTAAAAAAGTAATGCACTTGACACACATCCTTTAGCCACCCTTGAGCTTGAGTGGTACCAGACACATGAATTGTTTTTGATAAAGTTATGTTTTTTACCTTCTGATTCCCAATAATTGCTGCAATGGTTGATGTCAGCTGGAAATTCCTTGCTAGCAAATTAAATTATTGGTGGTAACTATCATTACTGTAGTAAATTAAAGAAAGTAATGCACATGTCCAGTAGCTGACCTTGGGTGGCACTAGATGCATGAATTCCTTTTTAACCTTCTGCTGCCTAGTAATTGTGGCCATGGTTGACAGCAGCTGGTAACTCCTCACCAGTGACACAAATTGTTGGAGGAACTATCATTACTCATTACTGTGGTAAATTCAAAAAAGTAATGTACATGTCCAATAGCCTACTACCCTTGAATGACACTTGACACATGTATTTATTTTTGATGAAGTTAATGTTTTTTATTTATGCCACCCAACAACTCCTACCATAGTATGACCCCTGACATGGTTGTAAGTATTATAGTACTTATACTTACTCGCGTTATCATGTTGTGTGTAGTAAGTAGATTAATAAGTATAGTAGGTATACAATATTGTATTACTTAGATTATTAGGTACCTAGTAGTACAATAGGTTATGGGAAATATTTTTTTAATATTGGAACACAGAACCCAGCAGAAGGTAGGTATTTCTGTGATTTGTGAGAGTGGAACTCATCTCCTTCCTGGAAAAAGTTACATTTCCACAAACCCTGAAAGTATCTACAATTGTACTCTATCAACAACAGCACAATAGTGATAGTCCCAACAGACCATTGTTTTGTTGCCGCCATGATGAAGTTCCAAGACACACACCTTCCAGTAACATTGCACATGAGAATTTCTTCTCTTACTTATACTTCTAGTTGCATATTCCCAGACCCAATACTTATTCTACTTTGGTCTGCACTTCCTCTTCAACTTCCATTTCTGGTCCTCTTTTGTGACCATTCAAGCTTCTGCTTCTGCTCCCACTAGTCTAGTTGCTCAATATCTTCCAAGATTTTTAACAAGTCAACACCATGAAAAGTTCCTCTCAGGCTAGTAGCATCAACAAAAGTTGAAAGGTGAGCATTGACCAACTTCATATCTGGACTCTGAAGTAAATAGTTGATCCCCAATGAATTTCCTGGGAGTTGTTGTTTCTAGAACAATGTGGTAGTTCCTGAACACTGGAACATAGTCATAGTGGCCACTTGGCACCATCAGATGTTGATAATAGGTGAGTAGAACCAAAAAATTGATAATTTTGTTATTATGTTGGTCCATCTTCATGTTCCTCTATCTAGATTGCAGGAATCCATTATTATTGTTTGCCATTTCAGAAACTTGATGATTGTTCCAAAAAGTTTCAATGTGACCAAAGTTGAGAAAAGTAGCTTCATTTACTAATGATTACCCTTTACACATTCTAATTCTAAATGCAAATACATTTTTTTACATTTGACAGTATCTGGTGAAACCCAGAATTATCTGGAAGATTGTAGCAGTTCCATGGGATTGGATTATTGTTGCATTGAAGTTCCATCAAATTGGAAGATGGATGTCCAATACCTGTTCCTCCTTATTAATAACTTTTCCAATAATACCTATGAATCTTTAGTACATGATCATCTCCATAGTTGTTTGATTGTTTCCAAAATTCTGCAACATCACCACAAAGCCTAAGATAGAGTTCAAAGAGGTAAACAAACCCATTGATCTGTTGCTTTCATGATTGTTGTGACTTATGGGGAAACTTCTCAAGTTTTTTTATTTCTTTCAATGTCACCTTCATTTTTTGTATTTTCCATTTTCCTGTCTGTCTGTATTTGAATATTGTGACAGTTCCCTAAAAATGTAAGTTGTCCTCAAGAAATCAAAAAGTTAGAAGCATTGTACAAGACTAAAAATAACTTGAATAATTTCTTGTCTGTTACTTTTTTGGCGAGCGGGTTTTCGCGCACCTGCACCTCCAAGCTGGAGCAACCATGGCAGTGCCGCCGAGCACCACTATGTCTCCACTCAACCCACAGCGCCCCCCCCCACCACAGAGGCACCACCTCTTTCCCCACAAGTGGCAGGGACCCCAGGATGCCATTGAATTGGCTTAAAAGCAAGGGGCAGGGGCACAGAGCTGTGCTTAACAAGGCCAACGTGAGCGAATTGTCGCACAAGACGAGCCACGACTCACGCACAAACCACAAAGGCAACGTCAACGATTGCCACCCACTTCCCTCCCCACGTGACACAGCCACCTCTTCCGCACAAACCAGTGGGAACAACACCCCTGGATGAAGTTGGTCACCATGGGGACGCCAGCTGCAATCTACACGACCAACATGGTCAGCAGTGGCGCACATAGAGTTGTGAGTGTCGCAAACACCATGAAGCCTCACGAGCAAGCAGCTGGCCACAGCAACCACCTTTGGTCACCAAAACACATCACCACCAATAAAGTCATTCACCATGGGACTTGACCCACCCAGATTCCCCAAAGTAGCGAGGGGGGCAAATTCACTGGCCTGCCAGTAGAACGGTCATCATGGGGGCAGATGCAAGTCTGCCCCCCCCCCTTTTTTTTGCCTTTCAACCTCCATCACATCTCCCGCATTACCACACGTCCAGTCACTGCCTATGTTTGAGGTGAATCTAAGTGCTAGCCGCTGTACAATGAGGGAGGTAGACTGATTGGGTGTTTTGAGGTAGCTGGTTTTCTTGGAGTATGACTGACCCTTTCCAGCTACCCAGGTGAACGAAGTCTATTTGAGTCACTTGGGTTTTTTTCACACAACAATGATGAAACTGTGGGACGATCCCACACAACAGACTGTCTGCGTCTGGGGCAGATAGTCAGTGAGTCCATTCCCCAGCTTGGTTTTACTCTAAAGCAAAGGTCATGGTGGCTTGAGAGTCTTGCCAGGGCTAATTGCCGAGGCATGCGTCTGAAATTCAGTAATGTTCATGATAAATTGTCGGATATGTCCAGCGAGTGCAATTTAGGAAGAGTTTTTAATTCACCAACCATAGGGACCCACTAAATGTACTATAAAATTTCTGTTTTATCATCATGATAACCCCTCAATCATCTGTCATCATAGTAACAACAGGATACCGAATCCGTGCCTCCTTTCTTCAAATCATTCTGTTTCTTCTCATCATTCTACCAAGTCAAACAAGTCATGCATGTCATAGAAATTGAACAAATCTCATTCTTCCAATAAATCAAACAAGTTTTTGTCCTACAACAAATTAGCAAAGTCGCCCAAATCATCCAAATCATCCTCTT
>JALLOT010003933.1:0-10735 GCA_036939595.1 Thalassiosira livingstoniorum | reverse complement strand
GGAAACATAATTTTTGTCGTGACTTAAAAAATGCAATGTACATGCCCAGTAGCTGCCCTTAAGCGGCACTGGATGCGTGCATTACATTTTATTAAAGCTAATTTTTTTTGACTTTCTGGAAGACAATAGCTGTCGCCATGGTCGGCAGCCGCCGGCGATGATGCGCTAGCAACAATCCAAATCGTTTTTGCTAAGGAACAAAGAAGTTTCAGTTCATTAAAAAAGCCATGCACATGTCCATTAGCCGCCCCCAAGCAGCTACAGATATATGCACTACTTTTTTTAATTGATTTCCCCATTCCAGATTACCATTACCATGGTCAACGATGGCAGCTGGCCCGGATTCGGAAGCGGGCTAATCCGCCTTTTCTGAACTAAAAATTATGAAAAAATGGGGGAAGTAATGGACGTGTCCATTAGCCTCCCTCAAATTTGGCACGCCCATTATTTTTTTTGTAATGTTTAAACTAAAAGATTCCGCCCAATAATTGCCATTGCCATGGTCCACAATGGCAGCCAGCTAGCTGCTAGCTTGCGATTGTTGCCTTAAATACATGAGTAATAATAATTTTATGTATTATACCATACTTAATCCTACTTAATATGTACCTTATTATCTACTCTTATTAAACAATACTTAGGATTAGGGAATCACTTACCAAAAACAATGATCTTGTCTAGAGTATTTACCTAGTAGAGTATTCGGAGGCAGGATAAAAAATATTTCCCAAAAAGGAAATTGATGATTATTTTCATCTTAAACTTGATTGTGAATCATCAAAAGTCTCTATAATGGGATGAGTAATCCCTTATCGAAATACAAAAAAATGGAATCCGACAGATTGGTTTTAAAAACCCATATCGATTTTTTCATGTTGAAATCAAAATAAAATTTTAATCTGTGGGGTTTCTTATTCCGACGTGTTATTTATTATATTAACGCCAATATTTTACATTGTTAATAGGTTTACCAATCCAAAAACAGTCATAAAAGTTTCTTCGTTCTGATTTTTCTTCCGAAACAACACTTTTTAAAATCAGGACCGCCTTTAACCCATTTTGCAATGTACTAGCACGAAAAACATAGCCGGGACACCTTGAAACTAAATCCTATGCACCGCTAATAGCATGCCAAGAAAGTGCATTTGATGGTACTATCAGCGGATTCCATCATTGTCATGGAATTTTTTTCCATATCTACCATTTTACACGCTTGATGCGAATCGCGGGAAAAAACTAGTATTCTGTTAGAAATCGGCCTGATCTCAATTCCGGGTAAACCCCGTAACCAATTGTAGACCAGGATAGGTAGTCATTCATAGTAGACTGAAATAATAGATTATAAGGCTACAAGAGCTAGCCGAGTGATCAGCAGGGAATTTGGAATCTCCCTGCATCTATCGGATCGTCCGCTTTGCCATCAATATTATTCTTTGTAAAAACGATTATTGCCCATATGAATTTGTGTGGAAGCTACAAAAAAATTAAAATTGATTTTGAGCATAAAAAGATGCGTATGTATGTGATATTTATGTTAATTCCTTTTTCCCTTCGACTTGTAAGTAGATACATAGAACTTTGTACTGAAAACCTCTTTGATATGTTGTGTATTATTTTTATCCATACTTACTACTTATAGTACTACATACTACAACATGAATCAAGAAGACCAGATTAGAAACCTAAATCACCATGAGCCACCAACAATCAAGAATGAAAAACGGATCCATCGATGGCGTCAACGGAAATGACGGCAACGACGAAAATGACTACAAAAACGTCAGCGACGTCAACGACGACAACGGCAATGCCGGCGTCAACGAAAACATCGCCAACAGCGATTTGAGGAATCAATCCATGCCTGCCCCACATGCCTCCCTCTTTCCCATTCCCTCCTCTCGGGGCTTCCCGAGGATAGACGAAGAGTCTCTTTTGGAAAGTATTCAATCTGAATCAGTTGACGGATCTGAACGAGTTTCTTCCTCGAACCAGACTGGTGCTGATGGAGGCAGGGAATCAAATGATCGTGACAGTAGTAGTGTCGCTAGCAGTTGCTTCATTGGAGATATCGACCAATCTTGTAACTCTAGAGTGTCTCATGTGTCACACGGGTCTCTCGAATCTCACGATTCGCAGGACGTCCAGTCTAGCCAGTCGCAGCAACAGCACGAGAAAGACGAATCCAACACAATAAAACAAACTCCAGACACAGTGGGCAGATTAGAAGAGGCTTTCGCAACAAATGGAGCCGACGAAACTCTCACCAAAGACAAGGGACCTCGATCACCTCAAAGCTCATCCCGCCCAATGCAATTCGTACCTGCCCCACCGCCGCCTCTGCCCCCGGCACAATTCATCACCCTAACCTCACCACCGACCTCCTCGCCAACCTCTCCACCTACAATCCCTCCCATCGCTCCTCCCATGCCACCAGCGGCAGTGGCGCAATTGGCATCCGAACACAGCTGGAATGAACGGTTGGCGCGAAAGGCATCCATATTGAGTCGCAATTCTCGTACGTCTCGTGCATCTCGGTCACCCCGAGCGTCACGAACTTCGCGTGATTCCAGTACAACATCCTATTCTTCCGTCAATCTGCCCCATTGGCGAACATCATCTCGAGGAAGAGATTCACCTAATAGTTCTCGTGATTCACGTGACTCCAGTACAACCAATGTATCCAACACAATCCACCCAACAAACACACGAAAATCTCGATTGTCACGAGATTCGGAGGGAACGGAGTTCAGTAATTTTAGTAATCTCACGGATCAGTCTCTATTGGCACAATCGACTCAAATGACGAATCAGACATTTCCTATGAGTTCTTCGAGGATGGTGCAAGAGGTGCGACAGTCAGGTCAAGTGCGGCAGTCTGCGCATGGGAGGCAGTGTAGGCAGAACGAGAATTTGACGCAGTCGGCGAATACCAATCATCCTTCGGGATGGAATAATATTAGAAACATGATGAGGAGCAGATTAGGAGGGAGGACCGAGAAGTCTCTTTCGGACAGTGTGGATAGTAGTACTTGCTCGAATCCAAATGGAAATGAAAGGTTTTCCAATGATCAAACTGGGAGAAGGAGTGGAGAAGGTAACGGAGAAGGCGAAGAAGCCGTCCTCGTCAATGGAGCATCGTCGCTCGTGCAAAATAATATTCGGCTTTCCGCCAGAGAAGCCAGCGATGCTGCCATGGCTGGAATTGGTTTCGAAAGCGCTGACAGCGTAGCTTCCCTGGCGAACATTATGAGAAATAGCAGCTTCAATACAGTCAGGGATAGTGATTTTAGTGCTCTAAGGGATAGTGAATTCAGTCTTCAAAACGGCAGTGGTTTTGGTGCAGGAACTATCAGAGGATTTAATAGGAGTGGTAGAAGGGCTCTTTTGAGGACTAGCAGCGGGGGCAATTTGAGAGAAAGTGATAACAGTGACTCTGCTCATGCGAGGAGGTTGAGCGACTTCGATACCTATCGCAGTAGCAGAGACAGCAGTGACTCTCAAGAAAGGAGTCAACAGGGCAGCAGCGGTAGCAGTGGCAATAGAAATAGCAGAGGCACGGAAGGTACAAACAACACCAGAGACAGCACTCTCACTCGTTCTACTAACCAGTCGTCTTATAGTTTCCAATCGAAAACTCCCTCTCAATCATCGATGGAGTCTCGACACGGTGCGTTCCGTGCGTTTGGGGGATCCTATGCGGGTGAGAGCTTTCACACGGCACTTACGTCGTCCAAACCTTCCATGAATCCCTTGCACGTGGATCAAGAAGCTGAGGATGGTAATGTCAACATAGGTGATAGCATAGAGAGCAATTTCAGCAATCCTAGTAATGAGATAAGTAGTGGGTATCCCTCCCAAAACTTCCAGTCAACATCCAACGTTTCACTTTTGACGTTCCCAACGAGAGTGTCTTCGGGCGGGAATGTTCGTTTCCATCACAGTGTTCGTGATGTTCGTGCGAATCATTCCACAGTTGATGCTGAGATGATTGGGGAAACCATTAATTTCCCTCATACTCCAGATACATTCCACACTCGACCTTCCTCCAGTAATGGAGGGCGGGGTACCATTATTATTCCTGAGGCGTATTTGGTAGAAGAATCTGTGAGGGAAGCTCGCAGGCAAGGACGTGGGGAAGCTTCTTCGCCAGGCACACTGAACAGTGGGCGAAGCACCGAGAGCAGCGGAGCCAGTCGTAACATTCGACGCTTTATTCCCACTTGGCAATCCATCCGGAGGGCATCGATACTCCCCCAGCATGTCTGGAATCGAGGAATATCCTTTCTTAGTGGTGGGAGTAGGGTCAGTGGAGAGACCCCGGTTACCGCGGGTGCACGTCGATATTTAGGATTGAATGCTGCCGTCAGGAGTGTACGTGCCATTCATGTGAGAGGACATGCTGCTCAGGCGGACAGTCCTCAATCGCCTTCGATTGTGTATGATGCAGAACTAGTACCGAATCCCTCACACAAAAAGCGAAAAGTGTGTATGGCCCTCTCTGTTCTAACTTTCTTATGTATTATTATTGGACTTTACGCTGGCGAAGCTATATCCAGACACACAGATGAGCAATTAGTGGAGGACGAAGATCATAGCAGTCACGATCATTACGATTACTACGATGCCGAAGAAGACTCTAGAGTTGTTGCGTACGTTGACAATTGGGAAAGTTGTCCCAGTGACTATCTGGTTTCTGCGTACTCTCACATAGTTATAGCATTTGCCGCAACGTACTCTTGGGCACCAAACAAGAATGTGTGTGACGAGCATTGCCAAATAGCGACTTTGTCAGATGTCGATGGAGGCAACACAATTTTTGGAAGGACTCAAAGTGAAACTGTTGATGATGTAGGTGCAGTGCCGATTTGTGAATACGAAAATAAGCAAGAATTGATACACAAGTGGAGGGGGCTGGGAATAAAGGTTCTCTTGGGATTTGGTGGAGTAAGTCTTCGTTTTTGACAAATTTGATTTCCCAGATTAGACTCTGTTTTGATTTTTTCAATCTTGTTTTTCATTCATATACATATTTTCTTGTTGTACCTTATTACATTATTGTTGTAGACTGGTATGGCAAGCAGCTCTCCTGGTAAGAAGTAGCAGATTGTTTTTTTTTAGCATTATGTTGTTATTGTCAACTGTTGTTCTAACTAATGATACAATTCCGCAATCTCAGGAGATCAAAACAATTGTTGGGATTACTGTTTTGGAAAAGAAGATCAACTCTCAACACATCTAGTATCAATTGTCCGAACTCAAAATCTTGATGGAATATCTATCAATTACGAGTATTGCTATGATGCTGAAGGCAAGCAGAAAGGCCAATGCTCACAAAGAACTAACATTTATTCAGATGAAAAGGCGCAGAACTTCCTTGGTGAATTGACTCATCAGCTACGCACAAAACTAGATCAGTTGCAACAAGATCTTAGCAGCAATGATATTGAAAGCAGCAATGACTTAAACAACGACGGAGATCATTATGTTGTGGTTCATTCTCCCAAAGATGGAGATATGATGCCCGATTCCATATATTTTCAAATCTTGAAAGACCGTAAAGATGATATAAGCTTTTTGATGCCCAATTTTTACAATGGATTCACACGACCTGGTCTTGATGGGTTTGATGGAGCGAGAGAGGGAACCATAAGTGCAGCAACTATTTATGACGCACTGGTAAATGATTTATTTGACGGTGCACCACATAAGGTACGATTGTGTCTAGAATTTTCTCTGCTTGTTTATTACTCATTTCGTGACTGAAAATCTTATAAATTGCTCTACACTGTATTCACTGTTCCAATTGAACCAGGTGGTGTTTGGATTTTGTATATCTGCTTGCACTGATACCCGATCAAATATGGGAGTAGATGAAACACTGAACCTTCTCTCTGATATCCAATCATTTAACGGTAGTGTGTTTTCATGCCATGGAGGGGTGAGTCTGTGGATGTCCAGCAATGATTTTGGTGGCCAATGGTCACATTCTGTCGAGGATTTTGTGTCCCTCAATGAAGGATGTTCTAGGCTGCTTTAGTTTTCTCAACTACCAATAATGTGCATTACGACAAAGTATCGTACGAACAATAATATATTGCTGACGAAGCACTCCAATCCACTTGTTGAAGAGTTGGCAGGATCCTTTGGAAAGAATGAGCAGTTTCGCTTTAAAATTTATTTCTTTGGATGTAATTCCATGGCACCCTTTACAATTTTCATACTCTCTTTCAATGGATGTGTTGATGATTCGACAGAAGACTAAGTTGGGAAAACTCAAAATTTAAACAACCCATCATAACTAAGACTTTAAGATGTTAGTCCACTTTACCCAATACGAATGTCTGCTTCAACCAATTGTTAACTGGGCCAAAAAGTGCAACAGTACAAAGAGCTCAGATGGTGCTTATTGTTAGAGTTGTAGATAGATATAAGTACATACTAGTAATCACTTATCCTATCACTCTTAGTACGCCACCATGGCATAGTAGGAGGACGGGATTTGTTGGGTTACGAGACCAAAAATTTTCGCCTGCGGCGCAGAAAATGGCGAGCTAAGTTCGTCATTGAATTTATCAACGCACAGAGGCAAAGCTTCCAACATATCTACAACTTGTATTAAATGACAAGTCATCAACAACACAACGTCAGCGGTCGTTGTTGGATAGGTTGAATGAAACGATGCCCACACAGAGGACGAGTCGACGGTTGGAACAATCCAACAACTCATATGCAACGGGGAGTCGGCTTGGCGGAGTGGATCATTGCGATTCTCCAAAAGGGGAACATAAAGAGGAGGATGCTTCAGTGGCATCACCACCACCACCACCACCACCACCACCACCACCACCACCAGCAATGAAACGTACGACACCGATGACAACAACGGCACCGGCGGTGCAACAAAAAGAAGCAACTCCAGAACAACAACGGGGGGAACAGAATATTTAATGCCACGGAAGACATTGGCGTTTCAACTGTTACAGGAAATGGCAACAGACAACAGCCCCATTGATGTGGCATCACCACCGCCATTAGAAGATTGTTCAGTGAATGCACCCGTGGAAGAAATTGCAAATGCACAAGCGGACAACGGAGATGGACAATTATCACTCAAAGACTCAATACAACTGATGGAGAAAGCACTGTAAGATGAAATTGCCTCCATCACGGCAGAGTTTGGCTCGTCTCCATTGGAAGGAAATAATTTTTTTCAAATGAACAACATTGAAGACGATGGAGAGATGAGAGAGATGCAGCATGAATTGAATGTGGAAACAGAGGCGGCTCAGGCCAGTGTGCGGAACATCCAACAGGAATTAGAACACAAGACAAATGAAGGAGCACAGCTACCAAGTTTAGGGTTTGGCAAAGCCACTTGCCCTCAATTTGAATTCCCTCATGGAATGGACAGTGTGGCTTTTAACACACGACTGTTGCCATTATCCTAGGCCAAAGAAAAATGGAATGAGGCAAACAAGTTGGTGGTAGAAGCAAAGGAGTCATTATTCAGGTACGAGAGAATGGCGTCAACAGCAAATATTCAGATAATGGAGGCTGCTAAATTTTACACGGATGCGGCTAAAAAAATTCAAGCGGCTGAGGAAAGAGCAAATGAGGCCAAAGTCAAATATAAAATTGAAAACAAGTATCTCCTACAAAAAGTTGGCAACAACAAACATGGAGAGGGAAGCCACATTACAAAGTGAAGCGTCTCAAATGACGGAGAGGGTGGAAGGAATGTTGAAGGCTGCAGAGGCATGAGATTTGGAAGCATAAAAGAAATTGGACAAAGCAATCAAGTTAGAGGCATCAGCAGCATGATTGTGAGAATGAGCAGATCAAACTATGAAAGAGGTGGAAGAGATAGTCAGAAATGGATGCAAGCAAGTGTTAGCAATGACGAAAAATTGGACTGATGCAGGAATATCAGTGCAAACATAGAAAGGTGACTCCCAGACATACATGAGAAGCAAGATGAGGTGAATCTAAATGTGGAGGTGATGAGGGAAATCAATGAGAATCTTCCTACACAAAACAAAATTAATAAAGTGATAGATGAGAGTGTCAAACGCCAAACGACATCAGTGGAGAAAGTGGCAACGGCTATCAAGGGAGTCTACGAGAGTGCTACAAAACCAATGCAACAATTTAGATTAGCAACATATGACAAACTAAGAGGAACAAAGAAACAATTAATGGGGGAGTTTTGTGCAAATAAAAAGAAACTATGGGAAGAATTTGAGCAGGCGGCAGCACAGGCAGTAGTGACAACACCCAGTGGGGAAGGAAGTCCGTTGGAAGCTGGAAGTCCCTTGTCAATGAAGACACAACCAGAAGAGGTGGAAACACCGACAGTGGATGATGCATCACTATTGGAATAAACTATGCACAATCAGGAACAAAATCTCTCTCCCAAGAATGGAACACCACAACCTGACACTGAGGTCAAGAAACAGCAACAACATCAGAATGTTGAACCTACAAACTTGCAAGTGCACATGAAGATGGGACAGCATGAGGAACAAAAACATCACGCAGAATAAATGCGACGCTCCAAATCATATCAGTTTGAGAAGCCATCAATGAATGAGGAGACAGTGGAGAGTGAGAGCTCAGATGAAGAATCTGGGACAAAAAACATACAACACAGTGAGCCATCAACATCTCCACAGCAACAGCACTGCTCTCCATTTACTATGGGTCCAGGCTCTATGGAAGGATACCATTGTGAGCAGTTTAGCATCCCAGGTTTGGATATGGTGAAGTTGTCAGCTATTGGATATCAAAATGTGGATTTACAACCTATGTTTTTTCAGGTACATCAACAGATACTCCAATCTTGGGATCATCACGATGGCTCTGGGTCTATGCATAATAAATTGTCAAGTGATTCAGGTTTGAATGCCCTCCAGGGCTTGTCGGTTTTGGACATGGTCACATTTTATACTGGCCTCAGTTAGCGTTGGTGGCAGTAAATGTGGCACTAACATCATTTGATGCATTCAAATTGAGGTTCAAACACATGGGACTCTGTTCTCCGGGGCTTGGCACTCATTGGTATAAGATGATGGCACAAGCACTGTTTCAGGTACTCAACAAACTGTTACCAAAGGGGTAGTCTTCATCATCTTTGAGGTTTTTGGCAAAAATTAACTCAGTACAAAACAGTGGAGGAGATGGCTATTTGCTGATGTGGAAGATTCTGATGATGCTCTTCCCAGCATTTGACCCAACCAAGGAAGTCACCCTTCTGGCTTGGTCTGAGTACCAAGATATCATGGCTTTTGCAGAGGCAATGCCACTCCATTTTTGGTTGGCAAGGAAACACAGCAACTGGTACTCTGAAAAGGAGAAAAGTCTCATTTTCTTGGGTCATATTAACAACCCAATGTATGTGTCAATAGTGGCCACCTTGACAATGGCAGTGAAAACTTTCACGGATGAAAACTACTTATTTTTTGGATCACTACCAGAATGCTATTTGATTGATGAGTTGGCAGCTAGGATAGATGGAAGTGTGAAAAAGTGTATGAAGGATGTGGACTTGGCCAGATCGAGAGTGAATATGGTGGACACCCACACCACGACAATGCCATCAACTCTCACAGAGATTTTGGATGGACGACAGTATGTTGAAGTGGGCCAAGCTTGCAGATCTCTTGGTTCCAGTGGAATGTTTCAATGACAACGACAACAGCCACAGCCACGGAAACCCATGATACAACAATCTGGACAGAAGAATAACCCTCCACGTTGAAGGCTAAACACACCACAACAGCCACAACTGTATCTACAGCATCAATTCAATCCCAGTGTCCAATGTGAGGCCTGCCAATGGGTAGGCCATACTGCTGCCACATGTGACCATTTAGCTATGGCACTGTGGCTCCAACTGTACATGAAGGACCCAGCAAATGCGGTGACATGCCAACAACTTGAGGATGAGTGGCATGAACACTATCAGAAGGTGTTGCAAAACCCAAAGAAGCCACATCAGGTGATGCAAGCCTTCATGGAAGCCACGGGTCAAACAATGGAGGAAATTGAGGTGATGTTTGATTGGATGGCATGACCCTCTTTTGAGAACCAGGAATGAGATGCGGAAACCAGGCCAAAGGTGGTTCATCCAGTATGCGACCCGGGCAAAGATCCAGAAATTGAACTAAATTACAAGAATACTCTTTGACAAAGTGATACAGATGGACAAATGCATGAAGATAAGCATGGGATGATGAACACAAGGAATCAACCACAGATGGTACTGGTACAGTGGGACGTAGACGGGACGAACCAAGATGACAACAACATAAAGACAACCATGGACTCTATATGCAGCAGGGATGATGACAATGAACTTCCAGCTTTACTCAACAGAACACGTCTGGATGATTTGAGCTCAGAAGGAAGTAACGACAATGATTGGATGGTTGAGATGGCATGGTCCAAAATGGAGGAACATTTTGAAGAAAGATGGGCTGGAAACATGGAGGAACTCTTTCCCAACACAGGAGAACCAACAACCCCAAGAACAAGCAAGATCAATAAAGAAAAAGAATACACCCCAGGATCAATTGCGGATGAGATAGATTGACCAGCTTCTCCCACAGGAGTGAGAGATTTCCCTGACTTTGCCAACTTTACAGCCCTGCTGGAAAAATCAAACTTATGGGATCAGACCAAGGAATGGGAAGATGATGATGTTTTTGGACTCCTCAATGAAGTGGTATGCATCAAG
>JALLOT010003932.1:0-10738 GCA_036939595.1 Thalassiosira livingstoniorum | reverse complement strand
GGTAAATAAAAATTTTACCGGGTAATTACTGGGTAATTACCCAGGGTAAAGATAAATGGACCTGGTGAAGGTAAAGGGCAAATGGGTAATCGCGGCTCTAGGGAGGGTGCTGAAGTCGGTCCAACTGCAAAGGAATTTCAATCTCATGCAGAGGGTGATGACTGCACAAATGATGCAGAAACCTTCCTGACATCACCAGACAACAATACAGAGGTTCATGAAGAGAAGAAGAAGAATGATGAGCTTTGAAGAAGTTAGGAGAGTAAATGATGTGATTGGAGTGATAATCCAAGAGAATGGATATGATCCCTCCTAGTTGATTCTGGGAATAGTTTTTCAAAACTTGAACAGATTGTCAATACTTTGAGAAGTAAGGCACAGATTGCAAAAGGGGGCAGATTTTCATTCAACTGCTACCCCCATTGCTAGCCTTGACAAAAGAATGCATACATCTTCTTAACCACTTCAGGAGTGTGGAACAGGCCTTGAGGTATCATCCAAACCCTTAAAAACTCTTCTATGTTTGCAGGGAAGAGGTCAAGCCAGAAAATTGCCAGGTAATCAAGAGAATTATATCAACATGAATTTTGTCAGCAGAAAGAGTTTTTTG
Organism: Thalassiosira livingstoniorum; assembly: GCA_036939595.1. Classification (NCBI taxonomy): domain Eukaryota; phylum Bacillariophyta; class Thalassiosirophyceae; order Thalassiosirales; family Thalassiosiraceae; genus Thalassiosira; species Thalassiosira livingstoniorum. The sequence goes on along the minus strand of JALLOT010003932.1, from coordinate 10,128 downwards.
AATTGATTCATTAAAAAAAACAGCCCCAAAGATGAGAGTAGGATAAGGTATTAAAGACCCTTGTAATTATAACAGAGTTGCTCCAACAAAATGCCTGTGGCCTATCTCTCTACCTTCAGTTTAAAAGGCAACATGTTATGATGTGGTCCTCCCAAAGTTGGAAAATAAATGTAACTTGTGGATGAGAAGCAATAAAGCAAATATTTTCCTGCATCCCTGGGTGTGGTAGTATATGATGACCTCCAAAAACTACTATTTTGCTGGGTTCAAAATTCAGTAATTGTCATCAGAAACTCAATAAATATAGCAGATGACTGCTACTCAACCCCAGAGGTGGGTACCAAAGTACTCACCAAGGAGCAAGAGTCATTGGGATTTTTTCGTAGCATCTTACATGAGGAGCAAGGAAAGCTGCAAGAAAGAAGGTAGAGGAGGAGAGAGACAAGACTGAGAAAGCAGAACATGAGAAGTTAGCAACACATATGGGACAGGTGGAGGTGGAGAAGCAAAAGGTCAAGTTGTTGAGAAAGTTTGGCCAATGGCTCACCTCTTACTTGTCCAGACTGAATGGAACCAAGTTTTCTATCTGAGATATGACTTTGGCCATCTCAAACTCAGAGCCATATGCAATGGTTGCAGAGCTGGAGGATCAAAAGGTTGAGTGGCCGAAAAGTATGACCAATGGCTCACCTCCTACTTGTCCAGACCAAATGGAACCAAGCTTTCCACCTGAGATATGACTTTGGCCATCTCAAAATAAGATATATATGCAATGGTTGTGGAGCAAAGAATGGCATTGGAAATGGAAAGTCCTTCAACTTCAAATACAGCAGCCTAGTACATGTGTAACACAATCAGTTTCAAATTGCTGGGGACAGTTGCATGTCCAAGCACTGAAACTGACAGCTGTTTATCACAAACCATACATAGCATATAGTGATGAAGTGTACTAGGTGACAGTGAAGGAGCACATGAATGCAAAGGAGAGAGAATCTGACTTAACCACCACCAAGCAAAAGAATGCTGCCGCAGAGCAGAAAAAGCCCAGAGTTGACAAAGGAGTTTTGGGATTTTGACAGTAGGAATATATGTGTGTCTTTCATGTTAGAATCAATGATGCAGACAGTCATTCTTATACTGAGCTCAGGATGTGACCATTGTCTTTTGTTCTCAGTAAAAAGAGACAAAGGAAAAGTACTTGGAGCCCTATGCACAGAAGGGAAAATGGCCGCTCAAGAGGCATAGGCAACAGAGAAGTAGCTGGAAATGTTTCTTGAATCAAAGTGGCAACAACACTACAGTAAGATGGTCGGATATGTTACAGCACGAATATCAGTACAGTTGTACACCTAATACCCATGTCCTTTGGAGAAGTGAGGAAAAGAAGTGTTCCAGGAGGCCATGGATTAATGAGTGGGCTGTCATGGATGAGTGGTATTCTAGATGCAATGCCTAAACAAATTTGAGGGTGCCATGGGATGCAATCCACAAATGGGACTTGCAGGGACAGCAGGAAGTGATTTACTGATACACTACAAACACTGCATTTGCTATTCAATTAAATTGGGATGCCCTCAAAATAGAAAAAATGGGAATCCCCAGCCCGTCTTTTGCCTTGGTATATCCAACTTATTGAACAGGGTCTTTTGTCAAACTTGTTTGCTTGTTAATAAATTTTTACATACAACTTCTATTATTCCATATTGAATTGTAAAAATAATGACAAACACAGAGATAAAATCAAATGGATGCACTGACTGCCCTTATTTGTTCCAATATGTTTTTGTTTCATCAACTTCACAGAAAGTTGTCTCAAGTTTTTTTATGCTAGTAAGAAACAAAATTTTTTTGTACGACACAAGACAAATGTTGTGTAATATTTGTCGGTACATTGTCAATGATCACTTTAATATCAGTGTGCATCAAGAGTTGTTAGGTAAATATTGATATGGTATGAAAAACTTACTATCGAAACTGATTTTCATTTTTTCATGAACGAATAGGAGTGATTGATGTAGTAATTGATATTCTGCCATAACCCAAATTGATATCTCCTCAAAAAATACCATACATTTTGAATTGCATGAATCATCAAATTTGTATTTTTGCCTTTATTGAAGACAGAAAATTGCAAACTGATATTTTTTAATCCTTTTACAACCATCTTCACTTAATTTAACATTTTTATTATTCTTCAATCTAAAATGCCGGCACACTAGCAAATACATGAGAGACGAATTGCTTTTGCTTCCTTTTCTAAATTGGGCTTTGTCTAATCATTTCAATTCCCACTCGAATCGAGCGCACTTCATTTCGTTCGTGCTAAAACTAAAAATGTGTTTCGTCCCCCCGTCCGCTCGTCTAACTTCCTAAGTATCACACATGAACACGAGAAGAATCAAATCATTCCAACGATGTCACTCCTTGACCGCCTCTACCTGAATCTCGACCAAAATCTTCTCCCCCGCCATCTTACTCTCCACGCACGCCCTCACCGGCTTATTCTCCCCATCCACCCACGCATTCCAAACCTCATTCATCCCCTGGAAATCCCTCCCGATATCCTTGAGCCATATCTGCGCCCGGAGCAATTTACTCTTGTCCGTCCCCGCTTGGGCGAGGAGGGCATCGACTTTGGCGAGGGTTTGTTGGGTTTGGAGGGTGATGTCGCCGTCGTAGGGGGAGTCGGCTACTTGGCCGGAGAGGTAGACGATGTTGTTGTGCATTACGATTTTGGACATGCGGGGGTCGCTGGTTTCGAGGCGGACGATGTTGGATGACATGGTTGTAGGTACTTGGTACTTGGTGGTTGGTGAAGTTTGAGTTGTAGATTCAGTTGAAGAGTCGGTCGAGAAATGTTGCTTTTCTTTTATGTTTGAAGATGCGATGCCGTTGTTGACCGTTGTCAAGGAGATAAAAAAATAATGATGGAAGCTGACAGATAGAGGCAAAACTAAACAAAAGGAAAAGTAATAATAATAAGACAGTGGAAGAATGGGATGGAAATGCAACGAATGAAGCACGAAACGAAAAAATAATATGGTACAAATAATATGTAATGCAAACACACTGCCTCGCACCGCCACCTTCTGTGCTGCGTGCTCTTGCGTGCTGCCACAGACTGCAATCCTCTGCAATCATCAGCACCAGCACCCCCTGCATCCCAAATCCCAATAACAGATCCCATCCAACAAACGAATCTGCCGGCGGGCCCCCGCCCTCATCCTCATCCTTCATCCCACGCCTAACAATCTAATGAATAAAGTTTCGAAAAATACGGAAATAGTCAGGAAATAGTCTAAGGAAAATTTTCGAAAAATCTTAGAAAGGTTGGATGATAGGAAAAGCAAAAAGCGAGGATTACTGAAGGAAATGGATGGGTGTGTTCGAAAGAAAATGAGAATGAGAATCCCAGATTCCCGCAACTTCTGCAATCTTATATTGCATGCAATGCAGTTCTCGCATCAATAAAAGTTGGGAGGGAGTCAGCCATCAACCACCAGCCATCAGCCATCAGCTGTCAGCGCCGTCTCAGTCATCAGTCATCAGTTATCAGCCATCGCATCAAAAAAGATCCGAAACGCAGCAGCTACATTTCATCAAAAATCAAAAAAAAAATAGTGGGGACACTGTGAGATGAAAGACATGGGGAGTATGGTTTACCTAAGTAATCTCTACCTTACCTTAGATTATGATGTGAGTATGGCACTAATCACACTTTGATTTTTTTGTGCTCACTCTTTAGCATACTTTTGAGGATAGTATTAAAGTGTGCTCATATTACTGATATTGGTGCAATGTCCCCACATAAACATAATCAAATAAGGTTTTACATCAGAATAAAAAAAATGAGGATGGGAACTTGTATTAAAACCAAGGAATGAGGGGAAACCCTTATATTACAGTAGCAAAAAGTATGCTCACATTAACAAAATTCTTCAAAAAATCTCACATTTGGAAAAGATGCTCACATGATTGAAGTTATAGGTGGTGGTAGAAGGATGAACAGTATGTCCATACATCAGTACTAGATAATGCAATTGTGATAAGTATATCCCACACATGTAACAAAGCATGAAAAGAAATATCTAATGCAAACATATCAAGGCTGTCATCCACCCTGTGTCTTGCATCCCAACAGATCACAGTAAATGAACCTATCCCCTCATCCCATGCCACACGATATTGAAAAAAGTTTTGGAAGTTAAGGAAATAGTCTAGGGGAATTTTCAAAAAAAAAATCAAATGGTTTGATGGCAGGGAAATCAATGGTTAAGTACGGAAATCAATGAGTGTGTTTAAAAGAAAATGAGAATAAGAAGTCCAGAATCCAGCAATCTACAATCTGGTATCTTGGAGTTCTGCATCAATAGGGAGTCAGCCATCAGCCATCAACTACCAACCACCAGCCATCAACACAGTCTCAGCCATCAATCATCAGTCATTACTATTATCACATCAAAAGATCCAAGCACATCATGAATCACAAAAAATCAAAATCACAAAGATCAAACTAAATGCAGCAGCTGCATTCCACCATAATATAAAAAATATATTGGGAGGGGGGACACTGTGTGATGAGATAAAAGGTAGGTAGAACACAGGAAATACTCAGGGCTAAAACGGCCTGTAGCACTAGTGTATATGTGATACAAAGCCACACTGGCTGTCAAGAATGTGTGTCCAACAACGGACAGGTGATCATTAGGCTTCCAAATTATAAAAACAAAAAAAATTCTAACTAATCAGTGTTAACTTTACAACAATGGTCATTTCCGCTGCTGGGTGGCAACACCAGTACTGCCTTACACATGACTAAAATGACAGCTCTTCCAGCTGTATCATGATCAAAAGCCAGCACATCACTTCACTGTTGTGTCAAATCCCTCAAAACTGTAGGAAATTTGGAATTAATTAAGCCTGAGTCACATTGTGCCTTGCTGCTGCTTCCCTGGTTGGCTGGATAGTTGGAGCACTGGTAGTTTGATTTTGTATGTTGTGTAGGAGAATTAGGTAAAAACTTATGTAGGTAGAAAAGGTAATTTAGTATGGTAGTAGTAAAAATATGAGTCAGTACTTGTATGTAGATAATAGGTAGTTTTTTCTTTAGGGTACATACTACATCATGGTGGTGTGTGTACTATTATTTTGTGGCTCATGATCAGTAAATGACTTGCAGTAGGCCCTTTAACCCCTGAATAATTGATGTGCCTAGAAGTACCATCTCTACCTCACATTATGTTAGTAATAACACTTTAATTTTTTGTGCTCACACTTTCAAGGGTATTATCGAAGTATGTGTATATTATTGATATTGGTACAAAGTTCCCACATGAACATATTATAATCATATAAGTTTTTACATCAAATCAAAATAATTGTAGACACTAGCCAAAAATCTTGGTAGACAAAAGGCACATGTGATGTCTGGTTGAGTGCTGATTTTGGTTATGAGAAATCCCAACAGTGATTGTGAACATGTCATTGTTTATAAATGCAAGTTGTGGTAATGGTCTCTTGCTTTGAAAAATGCATGAGTCTCACCAAGTGGTAGTTTTTTAGTGCTTTGTCTGAACTTTGAAGAATATTTTGAACATTGAAGAGTACTGGAATGCTTTGATTTTTCATTGTTCCAATAGAGTGCAATTCCAGTTAGTAGAAGGTTTGGAATCATAAGAAAATTTTGATCACAATAAAATTTTCAAATGCATTGAATTACATCATCTCTCATTGAAAAACAACTAAGCCCAAGTTCAAGCAGTGAGCATATTTTCTCAGTGGCAGTGTGTAAGATATGTATTTTGAGAGATAATCAGGGTTCTATTGAGGTGCATGAATGGTTAGGTGAATAAATTGAGGTTGGTTTTTTGCATGCCCTGTGTCGTCATCTTTTGATACCAAACTTCATCATTACATAGCTTTGGGTTTGCACAACTTCTTAACACATAAAATTAAGCAGTAAAGCTCTCTGTGAAAGCAGCCTGGAGGGGAGCTAATTATGAATTTGAGAATCCAGGTTTCAGATAGATATGTCAGAATATCAGAAAGGCAGAAAGTCTGTCAATTCATCTGTTGCTGTTGTCTTCTTTGGAATTGGAATTTCTACATTAAGTGGTGTGAAGCTTTTTCTTAGTGACTGTGTAGATTTAAGGGTTTTAAGAGATAAATGAAGAGACCTGTGAACCAGAAATTGTTTAACCCCTTGGACTTGGAGAAATTGATGCAGTAATTTCAAGGTGCACATATGACATTGGTTTTTTGCATTCATTGTGTCATCAACTTATAATATCATACCTCACAGCAGATCTAACTTTGGATTTACACCTCTTATTACCACTTAAAATGAATTAGTACAACTAAATCATGGTCCTCTGTGGTAGTAACCCGGGGGGAGCTGATCATGAATTTGTACATCCAGGTTTCTTATGGACACATTGGAACATTGGAAAATTGAAATGTCTGAAATTTCATCCATTGATACTTTCTGCTTTGGGGTGTTCAAGTAAATCAGTGAGCATCATTCTTAGGAACATACAACCTAGTACATTTTGGTAAATCTTTAATTTACAATTTTTGAATTTCTAAGATTAGACATTTTGTCACACAAAAATTAAATGCTTAAGACAAAAAATTGTCCACATAAGGATCTTCAACCAACAAAAATGATTTAAATATGTACAAAATCGAGTCTTTGCTTAAATGAATGAATTTCTTTTCCCCTTTCAATTCTCCTTGACGCTCTTCTACTCTCCTTGGATCTCCTCTGTTCTTTGATCCATTACCCTCTGTTTGTCTCCATCCTTCTTTCTGTTCCTTTGTTCATCTCCATTCTTTTCCAATCTTTACATTTTACTCCTGTATGTACCCAGTACCCTGTCACATAAACATTAGGTAGATAGTAATAGAATGTATTAATATTATCTGACGCACATATAAGTACTTAGCTTTTATGCCAAACATACTATCTACTTACATGATCAAAATAGTACTTAGTTAGAATATCATAATATAAATAAACATATTATGTAACAATACATTTTACCATCAAAATGACATGTCTTTGCTTAATTTTTTGACCTATTTGCACAAAAATGTTAAATATATTGCAAACATTTAATACTAATCTCAATCAAAATATTTTCTGTTTTTTTTTCACAGGTTCCACTTGATTTGTTTTCAAAACTAAGATTTTTTTTGGACAATTTTTTTCATGGAGATTCAAAATAAACACAATTTCCATCATTTCAAGAAGCATTTTGTAATGTTATTAATACTTGTTGATACATCAATTCAAAAGTTAAAAAAAGGAAGAATGGTAGAGAAATTGAGGAGAGTAAGTTGAAATGGGGGGAACATGGAGAAGAATGGAGGGGAATAGATGAAAATGGAGGGAAACAGAGGAGAACAAAGGGAAATGAATACAAGGATGATACAATGTGGGATGAATATCCTTCATTTAAGTGATGATGTGAATTTCAAAAGCTGTAATGTTTTTTTTTAACATGTGAAAAATCTCACAAGAACAAAACTTTGGTTCTTAAATATTTCATATTCAGGCCAAGAAAAATATCTTCATTCCAAAATTCTAAACATTGCTAATTTCATGACGTGTTCCAGTGGCAGTTGCCAGAAGCATTTTGACCCCTTAAAGCATCTTTGGTGCATGAATCAGGAAATGGGTACATTGGTTTTGGTCTTTTTTATCCATTGTTTTTTCATTTGTCGATATCACAACTCAGCATGAATTCAACTTTGGGTTTATACAATTTCTTACCACTTTTAGGAAAGAAGCTAAAAGAAGTCATTGATTGCTGGAATTCTTTTGAGAGTTATAATCAGGTTCTTCTGGAGGTCATTGAAGCCACTCCAAGTCATATATGAGACAAAGTGGAACTGGGTGTAATTTAACTGGAGGAATTTTTGAACAGGTGTCAAACTTCAAATCATGATTCAACTCTTTGGTTGATAAATAATTTCTTACTAGATTGAACTAACAATACTAGCTGACTTTCTGCTAGATATGCACACATTGTAAACAATAATGCCCAAAAAAGCACAACCAAATTGTATGGACTGGACACAAGAAGAATTTTTATGAATGTTACTTTGGAATAGCCATGCCCATCAAAGATTGGAAAATATGGCATTCCGGAAATGATACATATGGGGTATTCTTGACTCTCGCAAAAGAGTGTACCTCTTTTTTCCAGAAGAAGGAATCAATTAAAACACAGTGAAGCAGAAGCAGGCTGCAATTAAAGTGTAATTGAGTTCTTTATGTGTCAATTGGCATAAGATTGTTAAATCTGACATTCAATGCAAATCAAATTACACATGTGATCATTGGTTAGAGGGTGAGTATAGAAACTGTTTGCCAACTCATGCTATTTGTGCCAATCTGATGAATGCTGCCACATCACCAAACATGTAAAAGACACTGTATGTAACTGCACTGTTGACTGGAGAGGATTTTCCAGTCACACCTTCCTGGTTGGGAATGAGTGATTTGCACAAGTTCCAAGCTAGAAAGGTGTGTCTAAAACTCACTTACTGTTGCATACGGTTGCATTTGTGACTGCTCAAGTGAGAAAAAAGTAAATACTAAAGGTACCCAAAAGATTTTTGCTGATTTCTTTCATGTGTTCGGACAAACCATAGACCAGAGAAGGGACTTTATTTGAAGACTTTTGTAATTCTCTGTGTGAGGGCAAAATTTTACTGTAATATTTTATGACTCCCATTAAGAAAAAAGCTATGAGGGTCAACCATACTTTGGTGTCAAAATAATTTCAAAACCAAGACAACTAATCAAATTGGTGGGTTGATGATGCTCAATTGTTTGGTTTTGTTAAGACTCACAAATCAGAGAAATTGATTTCATCAGGTTGAAAACAACAGGTAGTTAATGCAGGTTGATTGCTATGTCAGGAACTTAAAAATAGCATTACTTTGAAGTACATGTGACTATAGAAACTTTACTAGCTCTCTTGTAAGGATGATAAAATGATTCATCAATGTAGATCTTTGACTAGCTAGGTCAACAAAATATCAATAAAGACAAAAAATATCCTTGTCTTGTGCTGGTTATATAATATATATATGTATTTGACACAATAAGCAAATTAAATACGTTGAGCAACTATCAGGTTTGTCTCCTCTCAGTATTTAGTAATTACTTAGAGAATGATTTTTTAAATAAGAATAGTCAATGTGAACAAAAGTATTACTCTTTATTGCAGCAAATATGTGTAAAAGCACTGTTCATATATATATATATATATATATATATATATATGAACAGTGCTTTTACACATATTTGCTGCAATAAAGAGTAATACTTTTGTTCACATTGACTATTCTTATTTAAAAAATCATTCTCTAAGTAATTACTAAATACTGAGAGGAGACAAACCTGATAGTTGCTCAACGTATTTAATTTGCTTATTGTGTCAAATACATATATATATTATATAACCAGCACAAGACAAGGATATTTTTTGTCTTTATTGATATTTTGTTGACCTAGCTAGTCAAAGATCTACATTGATGAATCATTTTATCATCCTTACAAGAGAGCTAGTAAAGTTTCTATAGTCACATGTACTTCAAAGTAATGCTATTTTTAAGTTCCTGACATAGCAATCAACCTGCATTAACTACCTGTTGTTTTCAACCTGATGAAATCAATTTCTCTGATTTGTGAGTCTTAACAAAACCAAACAATTGAGCATCATCAACCCACCAATTTGATTAGTTGTCTTGGTTTTGAAATTATTTTGACACCAAAGTATGGTTGACCCTCATAGCTTTTTTCTTAATGGGAGTCATAAAATATTACAGTAAAATTTTGCCCTCACACAGAGAATTACAAAAGTCTTCAAATAAAGTCCCTTCTCTGGTCTATGGTTTGTCCGAACACATGAAAGAAATCAGCAAAAATCTTTTGGGTACCTTTAGTATTTACTTTTTTCTCACTTGAGCAGTCACAAATGCAACCGTATGCAACAGTAAGTGAGTTTTAGACACACCTTTCTAGCTTGGAACTTGTGCAAATCACTCATTCCCAACCAGGAAGGTGTGACTGGAAAATCCTCTCCAGTCAACAGTGCAGTTACATACAGTGTCTTT
>JALLOT010003931.1:0-10735 GCA_036939595.1 Thalassiosira livingstoniorum | reverse complement strand
ACATCTCCATTATGTTCTGACGACCAACAGGCGCAATGAATGTTTTCTCTGAAAACACTTAGATTATGAATTCTTTTGACAGGGTGCCTGTTCCAAGCGGCCTTTGCCTCTTCACAGACTTCCTTTGCAACTTTGGAGATGTTTGAATAAGCTTCTTTTGCTTTGTTGTACTCATCATCAGTGGTTCTTCTCATTTTATCTCTGAGTTTTGATTTGGGGTCCAGTACGGGTTGTATTTTTTTGCTGTTATACTCAAACCAACCTTTTTTCTTTTAGTTTGGTTGCACCAAACATTCCAGCTCTAATGATGTTTTTAAAGAACGAGGTGTATTGGGGTTTGTTGGTGGGTTCGAGTTTGTTCAATGCTGAGTTGAAATGTTGGTTGTATACGGGATCATTTATGTTAGCTTCCCAGTCAATTACACCAGTTGAAATAGCAGATTTTTGCATTTTGAATTTGATGGATGAAATGCTTATGGAGGCTCAGACTGCACAATGGTTGCTATCAACTCCATGCATTGTCACTTCACAGTCTTTAATATGTTTGGATATCTCACCCAAACAAGTGATGGCATCAAGCATGTGGATCGACTTGTTTGATGGGTGGGTCCAGGTGTGATAGTTTTTGTGCCTTTTCCTAAAGTAGGTATTCATAACTCTAAGGTTGTTGCAGTAATAATAATACTTACCTTGCTCAGTATAATATTTCTTACTGGTAGTAATAATATTATACTAGTAATAAATAGGCAGGTATTAGTAACAACTTTTAGCAACAGAATTTATAAAAAACAAAAATTAGAGTAGATTAGAAATCTTAAAAACATTATGTATTGATTGACCCCATGATGCTACCATGTCTGCACAAACAGCAGCTGACAGCTTCTTCAAGTTTTTCTTCTCATTTCACATTAAACTTGGTTGATAGTAAGAAAAATGGGGGACTCTATTGCTGCCAATTTTGAGCTCAAATTGATTGCTTCTGTTGTGCAATTTGTTGCACTTTTATTTCAATTCTTTTTCTGAATTATGTAGAAACTTAGTATAGTTACTTGCATTTTTCAAATACTGCCATGTCTGCTACAGTGAAAGCTGTTTCAAGTTTTTTGAAAAGTGTCCCAAAATGGCTACATTACATTAAAAACATGGTGATTTGACACTATGGACAATTATCACCCAATATAATTATGGTGTTGACAGTTTTGGACACTTTTTAGATGTGTTTTTAAGGGCAAAATGGCAACATTATGGCTCTAATTTTTCTGGCAGAAATGGGGCAGAATAAAGCTCTATATTGTCTTCATCCCTTGAAATGAGGTATTATTGGAAAAAGTCAAAAATATTTTTTGAAGATGAGTAAAATTATCAATTTGTTAAAATATTTTTTTGGCCAATATCAATGCATAAGAATTCTTGCCAAGGTTAAAAAAGCTACCTTTCTACAAAAGTATGCTGTATTGGTATTTACATACTGTACCCTGATATATGTAAATGTCCACCTGCACAAGCAGATGCTTCCTACAGGAAATTCTAGTGTAGAATTCTGATTGGTTATTTTGATCTGTCAGAGTTTTTTGTTTATTGTTGCTTCTTATTTATTGACCCCATGTCATTTTTCTTGGTTGCTGATGCAATGCAATTGCAATTCCATGTTCGGCATCATCAGTGACCATAAAGCAGCAAAGACTGCAATGGCAGCAACAGCGGAAAAGATGACAAAAACAACTATGATGGCAGCAGCATTGATGGGAGCTTCAAAAGCAACAGCATGGTTGGGGTGGTGCCACCAATGTTGTCACTGAAGGCAACAACAGTCATGGTTGTAAGGTACAGGCACAGACAGTGGTGTTAGATGCAACTAGTGACTATTAATTTATGCTAGTCTAGTTTAGCTACATTATAATGTTAAGGACAAAAATAAAAAAGGTAAAGGATTGGGGGGAACATGCCATCAGGGGTGATGCCATTGTTGGCATTAGTATTGCTTTGCAGTTTCACCATTGCAATGCTATTTGGAACCAGCAATTATTATTTTTGTGTGAAACAGTACTTTTATTATTACACTTTGGGTCAAATCTGTCACAAAAAATGAAAATAATTTAAATATTCAATTGGTTTAAATTAAAAAGAAAAAGAACAATGGAATAAGGTTTGAGCACTAATTTAGCAATTAAGTCCCTTAACCAATGAGAACTCTCATTAATCAAAACATATTTTAATTGATTTTTGTGATTTTTTTGAAGTTTTATTGGTCAATATCCATGGAGTAATTGGTCACTGAAATATGCCTTTTTATTAATTTTTAGATACATTTAACTTTTTTAAGGGATTAATCACCCATTTTGGCAGTATTAATTCAACTTTGGATCAGATAATCTCTTAAAAAATCTCTTTAAAAGATTTCATACCAGCTTTGCCAAAAAATCAGTTTGTGAATATTTTGATTTAGTATCTTGGAATTGGCACCAGTATAAAACTATATATAATCCAAGTCCTATTTGTAAGCCTTGAGAGCAAATAGATCTTAGTTTACATGAGAAATGCATGTGTCTTGTGTCAGAAATGGGTTCTTGACATATTTTTTCTTCAAAGAAACTAATATATCTTTTGTCTTAAATTGCATGTTGCTTTGTGGTACAATCTATGAACAATCCTCTCTGTTTCTGTTTTTACTTGATCCATCAATATGCTCACTCCTAGCCGTTTTATGCATGATCAAGCACATCATTCTAAATTTAGAGATCTATTTGTATCTTTTTATGAATACTTTTTGTAGAACTTGTACCACATATTTGTGAGTTTCTATTTTTAAGCCTAATACCATAAAATTGGGAATTTGTTTTGGTTAATATAAATATGTAATATTGGATGAAACATGCATGATTCACATTGCAACAAAAAGTTTAATTCTACTTGTCATGAGAACTTGATTCCAACTTGAAATTCAACATGGGGGGCTGTAAATGGTTCTGAGATATTATATGTTGAAGATCTACTCAATTTTAGGATTATCAATAGTGTTACACTGGTACTAAAAATTTTAGTGGATGGGTTTACCTCTATTTTTCTATTTTACTTGAAGACAGTGTTTTTCATTGACTAGATTCTATACAGTCTTATTATGTGGGAGAATCTAGCCCAAGTTAGCTTCTATTTCTGAATACAGTTTAATTATTTGATCTCCAAAATCTTTTTCTTTTTTTGGCACAGATTTTGACTGGAGAAGGCTTCTCTTGGTAAATATTTACGCTCATGTGGAAAGTCAATAGACAATCCCATAGTACTCATTAAGCCCTATCTACTCAATATAAATTTTGAATTAACTCCTAGTACAGGCTGATAAAAAGCTGCCTTAAATTTCATGGTCTTACACCTGTAACAAACAGACAATAGTATCACAAAAACAGAAACAAATAGAGGTCATGACAATAGTATTCTATGCATAAAAGTTTAGGTGAGGTTTGGGGAGATCTGTACATACATCATCAATGCTTCCCTGTTAAAAATCTGGCCATGATGTGTTTTCATACAGCAATTGGGATATCCTCATATTCTAACACCACACCACAAAGCATGTTGGATATAATACCATGGTACATTGCAACTGGTGCATCATTGAATTCACTTGTCCATGTGGTTGGAAGAGAACGTGGCATGTAATTGTGACTTGAACAGTAATTGGCAAGAGATGATACAGTAGAGATTGAGTATTTGTGATTGCTTGGTGTTGATGCTATGATGGTCACAGCACTTGTGTCTGCTTCAGTGGGAGTTTTGTCATGCAGCATGCCAAATGGTGTTTGTTTAATAGAGGATGACAGTGTACTAGTTATATCTACAGTAGATGTTGTAGGGTGTGTAGCAGGTGTATCAAGTGTTGGTTGAATTGTAGGACAACCATGTGACATTGGGGTAGGTATTGGTGATAAGATAGGCACTACAATAGATGTAGGAGAAATATTTTTGTTGTGTTGTTAGTGTTAGAAGATGACAACATTTGTCACATCTCAATGTTAGGAGATAACAACAAACTGTCATTTTTATTGTTAGTGGCACAGACAATGTTGGATTTGTTTTGAGCTGTTTTGGCAATGTCTACATCAAAAGCAACCTCATTGTTATTTTGGACAACAGCATCTGGAGCTCTTGGTGTTTTTGTGCCTGTTGGAATCTGTTGAGCAAGTTTTGCACTTTTTTGGCAGCCTTGAGTGACAAGTTTTGAACCATGTAGTAACTTTTTTATGCATGTGATTCTTTTGTAACCCTACTAGTGCAAAATAAATACAAAAAAGTGCACAGCTACCTTTCTCTTTTTTCTATTCTTTTGCACATGCACGGTTAAAAAAATAGTCCCAACATCAACTTATTGCAATTTTTGAGTCTAGCGTTTCGAATTCTGCACTCACACCAGCTGGTGCTTGTGCTGAATTCAAAACGTACAACTCAAAAATTGCTCTGAGTCAACAGTGTGATTATTTATAGGAATTTCCAACAAGATTTGAAATAAGAGACTACTAGATGATAATCTATCTTTCCCAGAGAATAGGCATTTAAAGTAAAAAATGTTCAAACTAACTTGTAGCTCCTGTGTACCTTTCCACTCAAAATTAGCACCTAGTAGATAGCTAAAAAAATTTTGAAATGCCAATAATTTCAGCCACCAAAGGCATGAACTTTTGCTCACCTGCATCCATATCTCCAGAAAATATCCTACAAAAACTCTACTTTTTTTGCCCTTGGATTCATCTCTATCTTCAAGTTTATACCATCAATTGGCAAGCCTTCAATTTTGAGTTTTCACTGCCATATTTGCAGCTCCACAATGTCATTGTCTCACAAAAGTGGTCACAATTGATGACCCTCTTCAAACTTCTGCCAGCTTGTATCCTTATCTTCAGATAAACTCCTACAATCCTTATCAATTTCATTGTTAGGTCTACATTCCCATTGACATTCTTACCCTCATAACCAAGCCTTCATTTTTGTGTTCTTTCCAGCCCATGCCCACTGCCCCCCACTAAAGCATCAACAATGGTTATCCCATTTCCAGCAGTACCTGCTTTTCCATGGTTTTGATCTAACAACTTCACTCAAAAATTCTGGAAACCCACTCAATCCAGTCCATTAGCCCCAATTGTTGCTGTTTTTTTGCTGTCACTGCCATCGTATCCATTATCATTGTTTCTGTGGAGGCCATCATATCTGCATTCAATGTTTCAATTGTATTTGGGGCCCCCTCCATCAAAGAAGTTTTCATAGTTGTCAAAGAAGGATCCACTGAGATCACCATCCACCTTTCCATCCACTGGCATTATTTAATCCAACCTCATTGGCAACACTTGCGGTTGAGTCTAGACAGTCTCCAATGGATAAAATAAATGATGAAAATGGATGATCCAATGACTCTTCATAGTGCATGGAGGAGGTTGGTTTGGCTGTGGTAGCTGCTTTTGTGTAATGTTTTCAATAGACAATGCATTGATTAGAATTCAACAAAAAGATAGATAATTCAATTAAAAATGTCACAGAAGGGGGGATAAGGAGATGTTGGAGATCCCACCTGGGCTCAGTCCCAGTTAGTGTAGTTAGTCCCACTAAGGGACATAAAATAGCTACGTAAGTTTTACCCTGACCATGGGTTCTTTAGCATACATAGCTATAGCAGAAATTTAACAAGAACCTTACACCACAAGGTGCTTTGCACCAATCCCCCCAAACAATAACAACATAAAGACCCCTGAACAGGTCATGACCCTCTTTGAGGGAGCCTGGTTGGCATATCAACCAATCCTCAGTGAACCCACGGTGGCAGATGTCAAAACATTGGGAAAGCGAATTTGCAAACTCCTCTTGGATGTGCCATCCACCTTGGGAGGAGGCCAGCAAGGACTGCTAGGACTCATAATGGACTACAATAAATATGATAATGATATGCTTTTATTTCTAATGCTCTCAATGCCCTCCCATATGATACTACAATTGGTGTGTTTGCCACCAAATGTGAACATAAAAAAGAGAGGCCATCTGTGAGATGTGCAATAAAGAGTATAAAATGTACTATACCACCAATTTGGGTGCCAAAAAATTTATGTCACTGCTTATGACCTCATCCTACATCTTCATGACAATTATGGAGAAATGCATGCCATCAACATTGTATCCCCCCAAAACAAAATGCAAGAATATTATTTTGATGTTGATCTTGGCATCGCTGCCTACATCAACAAATTAGAAAAGGCACAATTTAGGGCAACAGAGGCGAGGAGTAGTAATTTTGGAGTCAATGGTCATGGTAATTGCAACCAATGCCGTGTACCGTTGTGGTCTCTACAAGGACAATCTCTGTGCCCACTTCAAACAAAATCACAAAAACTACCAGTGAGAACACCACATCAAGGGGAAGACAATGATGACCAACAAATCTGCAGCAATGGCAGCAACAGGGAGTGCAGTAGCAATGGTAGCAGCAGCTGAACCACCTCCTGAAAGCAACAACGGCAGCAACTCAACAATTAAACAATAATATGAGTTCAATCCAAACATCCATCACAAACAACAAGACACTCACAGACGCTGTGGTAAATATCACTCAACAAAATAAACAACTCACCTCATTGTTGGAAACTTTGGAATCAGGAATTCCTGCCCCATCTAACCAACCCACTGTCAATGTGAATGGAAAAGAAAAACAACTGTACTTTTGGAAATTTGAAAAAGAGGGCTACTATCACACCCATGGATACAAATACAGGATGGGCCACAACAGTAAAATGTGCACCAAAAAGGAAGAGGGGCACAAAGATGGTGCCACACACAGTAACATAATGGAAGGTAGCACAAACAACAAAGATTGGGTGCCAGCGGACATTGAGCTCAAGGGGTATTGGAAATGACAATGTGGGACAACAGTGGATGAGGACATAACACCTAATATTAAATTAGTGAATGCTCTTACCAAAATAAAATGCAACCAAATAATGTTTGCGTGTAGCCCCACCTCAAACTGTACCACAAATAATAGCAACTATATTTTGCTGACTCCAGTGCAACCGGAATCTTTGTTGCCCCAGCCACCCCTAAAACAAATGTTCAACAAACAAAAGCACCCATCTCAGTTGGTGTTGCAGATGGCTGCCCCCACATTTTTTCCACAACTTGTCAGGTACCAGGTGTACCAATTCCTCACAAAGCCTACATCATGCACCGATTTAAACATTCCCTATTTGAACTGGATCCATTCTGTGATAATGATTGTATATGCATGTTTACATTGCAAGACATCTTTACCCAATGGAATGTCAAGATACAACCACCAACTCCTCCACGAGCACCCCTGTTGCATGCTCCAAGGGTGGCATCACATCCTGTGACGGAGAGGCTGACACCTCCAATGATTCGCAGTCCATCACCAGCACAATACCCCACCAACACCCCTGAACCCATTCCTATCACACCACCAAAACCAACACCATGATGAAAGTCTCCACATTACCATCAGTTGACTCTGCCTACACAACCTGTCATCACTACCCAGACACAAGAAGAGCTGGATGAGCCTATTGCAACACAATCACATACACAACAAATAACTAACAATGTCTCACCTTTTGCAGCAGCCATGTGGTCATACTCCCTGGCATTCCTCAAGGAATGGGCAACTGGCAATGTGGTCATGGATGAAACAACAGGCCAAATGCTGGAATACAGGCAATTAATGAAAAATGCCAAGTTAGCAAAATCTGTGGCCCATCGTTCTCCAAAGAAATGGGATGATTAAGCCAAGGCTTACCAGGTATTATCAAAATCAAGGACGCATTTGAATTTATTTATTTCAAGGATGTCCCTAAGGTCAAAATCAAAGGTGTCACATATGCACAAATTGTTAGTAGTGAGATAAGGAAAAGCAAAGAGGATCCCAACTGAACACGCATCACAGTGGGTGGGAACAAAATTAATTACGCCGGCAAAGGAAGTACCCCAACTGGTGAACTGGACACATCCAAAGTCCTCCTCAATAGCACCATCTCCAGAAGAGGAGTACAATTTGTAGCATTTGTTATTAGCATTTTTTACCTCAAAAACCCTCTACCAGATCCAGAGTATTTACGTATACAACTGGAAGACATTCCTCAAGAATTTATTGACACCTATAATTTGGCACCACTTGCCCATGACAGATGGATTTACATCCATATTGTCAAGGGCATTTATGGGCTTCTGCAAGCCAGAAAATTAGCCCATGACCTTCTTTCTACCCGCCTCCAAGCAGCTGGGTACTACCCGGCCTTAACTACCCCTGGCTTGTGGAAACACAATTGGAGACCAATCCAATTTGTGTTAGTAGTATTTTGGCATTGAATATTGGCAAACAACATACATTGCACTTACTCAAAATGCCCAAAGAATACTATGTAGTCATGACTAACTGGGCAGGTGACAAATTTCTGGGCATGGATCTGGAATGGAATTACAAAGCGGGATGGGTCAGGCTCACAATGGAGGGTTATATTCAAGATGTGCTTAAACAATACAATCATCCCACACCACAAAAACCCCAACTTGCTCCCTACAAAGCAACACAACCCAACTATGGGCCTATGGGGTCAAGGTGCAATATGCACCGACTGAGTCCACCTTACCACCCCTTGACAAAAAAGGCAAAAAATGGGTCCTGAATGGGCTGTCAACAACAAACTTCTCATGGCACTTGGTACCCTTGGCACCCAACAATCCGCCCCAAATGAAGAAACATGAGAAGCCTGCCAGTGGATCCTTGACTACATGGCCACATATCCTGATGATAGGATTGTGTTCCGGTGCAGCGGTATGCAACTGGCAGCCCACTCTGATGCCGGCTACCTAGCCCTTTGATTTTAGTGGGGGTGTGGGGACCCCCACATTAATTTTCAACAAAATGAGACAAATTTGGTCTGCCTGTCTCACTTTTTCACTAGATAACTACACACCCCACATTCCATGTGAGGGATAATATGGGGATTCCCCACAAAACTGTTAATATCTCCCCACAATAATCAAAGCCCTATGGCTACCTCAACAATAGTAAAGCCCGCAGCAGAGCTGGGGCCCATATCTTCCTCTCCAAAGACATCCTTCATCCACCATTCAATGCACCATTGTCATTGTCCCACTGGTGCAAATCATAAAGTTTGTCATGCCTCAGTGGCCAAAACAGAGCTTTCTGCACTTTTCATGACAATTCAAAAAATAATAGTTCCCATAATATTATGTAATATGCTACAAGAAATGGGATGGCTACAAAAGCCATCATGCATCCAGGTTGATAACTCTACAGCAGAGGGGGTTGTTAATAAAACAATCCAATGGACATGATATTCCATTGGCTCAGGTGTACGGAAGCCCAAGAACAATTCATAACTTATTGGGCCTATGATAAGTATAACTAGGGTGATTATTACTTGAAACATCACCCCCCTATCCACTATGAGCATATGAGACCCCCTGATGGTAGGTGTCAAGCCAGACCCTTCACAGCAGTTTAAAACTTACTTTCATGCCCTTAGTGTGCATTCCACGCTCACTGCAAGGGTGTGGGGCTCAGTTCCAGTTAGCGTAGTTAGTCCCACTAAGGGACATAAAACAGCTACATAAGTTTTACCCTGACCATGGGCTTTTTAGCATATGTTAATAATTAATGTGCAACAATAGACAACAATGTTAAAATGGGCATTTTCAATGAAAGTTAAATTCCAAAATTATCTAATAAAACTAAGTTTTGACTCTTATGGAATAACATACTAAGCTAATTTATATTGTTTCATTCAGAACCCTCACCATTCAAATTGCAACAAATTGCTTTGCATTGACAGAGTATTGGTATCAGCTGTGACAACATATGGTCCAAATCCCAGGGGATAATAGGCACCATTTGTATTCTGGTGTCACAGTAAGATAAACTGGCTCATCTCATCACTGTCATCTACTTACCTAGGTGGTTAATTTTTTCAAAAGCAAAAAAGTAACATGGCACTTGCTCTCTTTGACTCTCTGTGAGGAGAGCCTCTCTTTTACAAAAAAATAGGAGTGACAATGGCAAAAATGCCATCAGAGCAAACCAAAGGGGTGACCATACATCATTGCTGGGACAAAAAATCCAAGAGTTCCATGGAAAGACTTTGATCAAAATGGTTCAAGAACACTCTTACTCTTCAGGTTGGAAGGTTGTTGTAATTATTACATGGTACTAAATACATTATTTTATCACCAATCCTTATTTGGCAACATTTCACTCTTTTATTTTTATATGAAGTCTATCAAATCACTAAATTTTGGAGAGTGTTTAAGTTTAAGTGATACATAGAAAATAAACATCTTATATTGCCCTTTCATAGGAGCTGCAATCCCTTTCATCCTCCCCTGGTTTGGGGATAGTAATCCAAATGCATGCAGCATGTCTTTATCCACTTGCTTCTGACTGGATGGATGAATTTTTAAAATTGTCCAGCTATCCAGAGGATGCTACATCTCATCATGGATGCAAATGTCAAAGAGCTTTTCAGTACAAGAAAGAAAAAAGGAATCCCCATATGAATATTTTATACATATTTATCTTTCTATGTTTAAATAAATGTTAAGTTTTCTGTAGCTTTTACACAAAAAATTAACTTGGTAATATTTATTTTACAGGAACAATACTACTGAGCATGACAAAGACATTTTTTTGTTGACTATTTGATGTGATGCAGATCGGAAGAGCACA
>JALLOT010003930.1:0-18320 GCA_036939595.1 Thalassiosira livingstoniorum | reverse complement strand
AAAGGAATTTCTGCTGCCAATGATGCTGGGGCAAATTTTATCAATTTGATAGAAGTAAAGAGTCATCTCTTCTGTAGGAATTCAGTGTGAAAGTGGTTTTCATAGTACCAGGCTGATCACTTGGTCACTAACCAGTTTGTGTCTGAGTGGTCAGCCTTTTATTCTGGCAATATCACAAATCAATGCCCATACTAGGTTTGTTTTTGATGCTTGATCAATTCTTCAAACCCTAACAAAAAATAATTATAGACTATTAATGAACATGGCAGCTGGCATACAGGGCCAAAAAATCTTCCATTGCATGTGGACTTTGTGAAGAATCTTGAAAAGTGAATGTTTGAAAATGGCCCAACCACATTCTGACACAACATAACAAAACAGGGTCACTCAAATATGCAACTCACTACTGACTTGCTCATCACAAAATATTATGACCATGACAAAAATACCCACCTGGTCCAGTACTCCTGACCTTGGGCCAATCACTAACTTGTTAATCCATAATAATGAACAAATGAGAAATACCCCCAAACTAAGGAATAAGACATACTCTTACCCTAATAAGTACATGAAGACACAAATGTCCAATTTTTTTAAAGACCTAAAACTTCTGAATGCACCTAAGAAACTAATCTATCATTTTAAAAGGACAAAACTACAAGGCCTGCCCTTGTGTTACACAGCTACAGACACCTTTTCACAGAGCACTTGATTGATGCTTGAGTTGGCATGGGATTTTTTTATAATACAAGGCTGATCACTCAGCCATTAGCTGAAGTTTTGTGTAATGTAAAATTTTGTTATTTCTGTCCTAGTATAGCTGCTATCTATGGTTTGCTTCTACACAATGACAAGAAATTTACCCAGTCTAGTGTCGATTCAGAGATTGAAACAATCCAGACTTGGGTTTGGAATCCCATACCCCTCTGGCCTGAGGTTGGGCTGCAGTTGGATCCTTAACTGTTACATGAGGTATATATTAGGATGAAATATTTTTAAGCACAAGGGAAAGGGCAAGCTTTGTTGGAGAACAGTACACAATTACTTGGAGACAATTGTTTGTTTATTTGTGAGGAGAGGGGACTCTAGACTCCAATCTAATTTAGGGATGATGAAAGTGATCCATATCTCCTGCTGCACAATAAAGAAGACATTGCAAAAAGGATTTGTTTTACATGTGAATTGACAGGAAAATTCATTGTAATGCTTGAATAATTGGACATGCAACTGGCAGATGCTGCAATCATTGATTGGGCAATCTTGGATTTTCAACTTTGCTGAAAAACAACATATTTTTCAAGTCCACATCAAAATGCAGCTCCTTCTTCCTTTTTGTGCTTAATCAAACTTCTTTAAACCAGCTTGCAAAAATATCAATGCTGATAAAAATATTTTTCAGCAAAAACAACGCGCCTCTAGCCACTAGCCAGAGTAGTACAATATTTAATTTGCCCAGGCTAGAGCAATCCAAATTTTTCATGAAAATCATAAAAACGAGATCAAATCAGATATGGTACTTAGCTAAATTGTGTTCTGATCATTGATCAATCAACAAATTCATGACCCCCTATCAAAACGTGATCTTGAAATAAAGCATTCGCCTAAAATGTTTTGTACAATGTAAGGATCAAATCATATATTCTGACAACATTTAATAGCCGATTAGGAATCCCCACGAAAGAATCACTACTTGTCCCTTGGGACACAGGAATTCAGTTGCTTTCCTGAATTAAAAAGGATGAATTTTCAAATAAAGACACAAAAACGGCAGCAACAAATAATTATGTTTTTCAAAAACAGCCAACTACTAGTCTTTGAACGTTACTCTACTAGGTTTCCTGTCCTCCGCATTAGATTCCGCATCATTCGCTTGGTCGTTGGATGTGCCAAAGGGCAACTTCCGCTTTTTCTTTCTTTCTTTGTGTGGTTTGATTAGTGAAGCTCGTTTCAAAAGAATGTGCATCTTTGCGTGCTTCTCTTTGTTATCGGTTGTTTCAGATTCATCATTGCCATCATTTTGTACATTCATTTCATGCATGACTTCTTCGATGCTATCTTTGGCTGTCAATTGCTCCACATGAACGGGACCTGTAGCGCCCATACGATACGCCCTTGCAACAACTTGGTTTTCCAAAGATTTATCGTAGATTGTGTCGAGGAAGAAGATATGACTCACGAAACTCAAATCAAGGCCATGACTACCTTGTTTGGAAAGGAGCATTACAAAGCAGTTTGGGTCATGAATGAACTTCTGTAGTTCCTGCGTCCTGGTTTTACTGTAGGAGTAGTCAGCAACACAAGCTCCGCCAAAAGCCCGCAAAAGTCGATCGCCCAGGTATTCATAGCCTGCTCGGAATGTTGAGAATATGATACTCTTCAAAGGTCTGTGCGTTTGTGGAGGTCTTCCTGATTTCGCAAAAAAACGAGCTGCTAACGGAGATACATTAATTGTGTTATCGACGTCATCCCTCCGTAATTTGAGCAGCTTTTCGATTACATATTTTGCCTTTGACGCATAATCAGGACACTCTTCAGCCAGCTTGAAACAAATCGAGCACTGTTTGGAACTATTCATGAAATTGCATTCGAAATGCTGTGAAAATTATTGAAAAAAATGAGAGGAGAAATCAAAAAGCATCATGATTTTCGCAATAAAATATCTCATCCTACCTCTTCTTTGCAAATTTTACACTTCCCATCTCCATATCGCCTCGAATAAGTACAATCCTCACCAGGTTTATGTTTTCTACCTTGGCTGTTTACCGGCTCAATATCTCCTATCTCCTCTAAATCGACATTTTCATCGTCTAGAGTAGTATGAGTGGAGTCCGCGAGAACTAAGAGAGATATTCATAGAATAGTTGAGACAAGAACACAGTACAAGTGTGAAAGGGAATCATCAAAGAAGGGCCTACCTCTTCTCAGAGCATTCTTCTGCTCGCGCTCTTTCTTTTCTTCTTGGAGGTTCTGGCAAAATTTGAAATGTATCCCGGGTTGTAGCCTCTGGAAGTCATCAACGTCAAACGGTTTATCGCACACTGGACAAGAGGTAGTCTTGTTATCGATACATTCTGTACAAACCAAACATCCACATGGAATTACAAAGAGAGTCTGGAGCTGAATACCACAGCAAAAACAACTTGAAAGTTCACCAAGTTGGGCCCGGTGAATGAAGTCATTAACAATTTTAACCTTTGACCAAAATGAAAAGAATGAAAAGAGATGAGTATGGTCACTTATGGGGGCAAAATTTTTGACATGCAAACAGTTGAAAGCACCTTCATATCATCAAGACTGTGAACTCTTCTCAACAGCTCGAGAGTTTCTGACCAAAATCTTTGTTCAATGTATGGCAGCTTGAGGATAAGGCAAATGAAAGAGTGGGTGAGACAGAAAGTCGTAATTTACTTTCTATGTTTTGTGGACGAACTTACAATTTGGCATCCACCTACGCAAGCAACTCTCAAATTTGTGAGGGCCTCTGACGCATATTTCGCCTGCCTTGGATTGAGGAGTGAGTCCTGCCATCCAGACGTTTTTCCTTCCATACTCGTAGTAATGATATTTGTCCTGATTCCAGAGGCGATTGTGTTGTATGCTTTAATCTCTGATTCACTCAAATCAATTAATTTTTTGGAGTAAATGGGTAGAGGGATTTCTACCAAATCAGCTTTTGTATGGCGAACCATAAGAAAACTTATCAGGTGCTGCAGCCTGAAGAAGGAAAAAATATTTCCTTCGTTCCAACCTCTGTTAATCAAATCATTCCATATGAATTCCCTACCAAAATGCCGAGAAAAGAAGTCGTGCTTCAGAAAATTTGCAAGGAAGAACAAGTTTCTCAGACCATTTTGAGTTGCTATCTGCTCACCCGTCATAGCCCACCTGCGCTGAGCATTTATCCAAGAAGCAAATTGAATAGCATTGTTTGGATTCTTCCCCATCGTGTGGCCTTCGTCGACTATCAAACGCAGCCAATGAAGTTTCAACAAGGGGCTCGCTTCCGGAATTCGACAATCGGAGAAATAAATATTGGTCTCTTTAGACCTTTTCGCCTTCAATTCCTGTTCGACGGACCCGTGTCTCCACTGGTATGATAACAGCTGATAAATGAGATATTGCGGTAAGCACAAAGAAAGTAATAGATTCTTCTCTGCTTACCTCCCCTGTAAATCGGCTATAGCAAGTCAGAACGATGTGGAAACGAGCTAGCACATCAGGAGGAGGAAGTTCTTTTGAACCATCATCGATGAACAACAAAAGTGGTGACTCCCCGTAAGTCAGGCATCCGTCCAAGTTGTACCATATGGACGGGGTTTTCGCTATATCTCTACGCGATGTGTGATAGTAAACTTTTGCTGTACCATTACTATCTAAGTACGTAAAGTCGATATGAGAAAGCATTTGTTCCTGTTTGAAGAAAAAGTGTGTGTTAGAGAGAAGAAATAAAAAAATATCTGTGACATTTAAAGTTTTACCTCCCAATGTTTCAACAGTGGATTTGGAACTACAAGTAAAGTAGATGACGAAGGAATTAGTTCGATTTGGACTTCCAATTTTTTTCGCGCTTCGAGCATGTCTACTAACGAGCTGCCTTGTTTAGACATCCGAGAAATCGACTTGATTGCAGTTCGAATCTGTTTCTTTTTGAAGTCTTTTAGGATGTCATCAAAATTAATAGAAAGTCTCACTGCCGCTTGATGAACAATATTGTCTGGTGGGTTGTAGACCCTTGCATTTTCGAGACATAATTTCACATCTTAATTTGTGAGCGTGGAACGGGTTGGACAAGCTTTTTAGATGCAAGAGGGAGAAACTATGAGTAGAATCATTCTAACGACATATCGGGCATCTCACCTGCCACAAATCCGCAGAAGTCTTTTCCATCACTCTTTTCAAGCTTCTTTCTTATTTCCTTATAGAAGAATCAAGAAGATGTAAAAAGAATAAACTTGGTTGTGAACAATTATGAACGATATTGAAATGATCATTTCTCCTTGAAACTCCTGCTTGGGAATCGGGTGTTCTCGTTAAAAACAAAAGGCCAACTCTGACTTACAGAATCGCCATCAATTCTGACAATAGATCTTACCTTGATAGAGATTGGTTTCTCAATGACATCGAGGTAGTCAGGGCAAATGCCAAGAAAAGTTTTTACTGGCGGCACAAAGTATCCAGACTCTACATCGGAATCGAGGAGTTCTGTCAACAATGTATTCATTGCAGGCGCTCGAACGTGACGAGTCAGGAAATCAGATTGCCAGTAAGCATCAAATATTGTGTCATCATCCAGAGCGTCTTCATTTTCTGAATGAGATCCCACAGCTGGCTCAACACTGAGCCCGAACGAACGAAGGATGAGAGACATAACAGTAACAGTTTTGCCTAACCCAGGATCATCGCAGAGTAGACCACCCCTAGCTGCTCCTTTAGAGTGACCACGTAGACAATGTTTGTTTGTTGGGATGTGGACACCCGTCCGTGAATCAAACCTCATGATAACCTCACTACTCACACTCTCAGCATGATCATGGTCTGGTCGAGGAGTCAAAAGCACTGTTTCCCCACCAGTTATTGCACGATGGTAGTCGCCACGACACACTGACTCCCCTTCGTGCAAACAATATTCCGCAGTTGTAGATTTGTGATTATTTCCAAGCTGACAAATAACATCGTCCTCGCGAATGCAATAACGTTCACGCCTTTCCATCCATTCCAGGCTACGTATCTGATGATGAAAAAGTTTAAGCTTCAATCCTGGCACAACGGCACACAATGTCTGGTGCATGCGGCGATTTGCCAAACGAAACGCATGAAGACTTCTCGCTCGCAGGTATGGAGCTATGTAGGATGCTATTACATCATCTGGCAAATTGAGAATGCTGACTTCTTGAGTAGATTGTTCGTTTGAATCACGATCGACCTTTGAAATGTCCTCGGATGCATAGGTGAAACTGCTACTGGCAGGCTCGTTCATTCCTTGATTCGCCATATCATGTCCAAGATGTTTGCTCGCTCCACTTATTCGTTCATACAAAGATTCTACACTTAACGATGTTGGAAAGAAGGATGTTCTGGTTGATTGATGGCGCCCCGAATGAGAAATCGGTTCAGCATCATCCATCGCATCGTGCATCGCATCGTCCTCCTCGATTGATGTCTCTGATTGGGATTTCAATTCAGCTCGCATGGATTCCCTTCTTTCTTTGTCGGCTTTCTTTTTACAATCAGCCCGTTGCTCTAACTTTTTCAGTGTTGTTGTTAGATGACCCCAGTCACAACGGATGATGGACCCAATTAGTTGATAGGCATGTGAAAGTATTTCTTTCCCGTTGGTATTTTTTGACTTTTTGTTTTTTCCATTCTTAATGTGTTCTGCGGCTGGTTGTGGATTTGTGGAGAAATTATTAGCCCCGTTATCTGTGTTGTCGTGTTTACGTGTTGGGAGAGAAAAAGTAACAAGAAAAGCTGCACGTAATCTTACAAGCTCCTCGGGTGATGAAGTTGAGGAAGAATCGGAGTTGCTCGCATTTCTCTCGTCAGACCTATTGTCAAAAAGAGGGCCACAATTCCCCAGGTCTTCGTCATCTAAAATCATTATACGTGCATTTTCCTTTTCGAGAAATCTTAAATTGCTGTTTTCAATTGAACAATTGCTCGGGGAATTAGATTCGTCTCCAGTTAGTGACGAGGATGCAGTTGCATTTTTACTGTCGCCAACATTTGACATGTGCTTATTAAATTCAGCAGCTTGCCTGTTGATTTCAATTGCTAACCCAGCGAGAAGCAAAGCGTCGGATCTACTTTTTGGCGACGAAGTGTCTGTCTCTTGCTCGCCGCCATTGTCTGCCAAGAGAAAATGCGCGGGTGAGTTCTCTTTTGGCGCAGAACCAGAAGAAGTATTGTAGATTTCTGTTGCCAATCCATTGAAAGGAGGAATTTTGTACGAAGTCTTCCAACGTACACCATTTTCTTCGCAATTTGTACGTGAGTCGTTGATGAATGGATGAATTACCAAATCATTAATAGCATAGCCAACATCGTCGCCATCAGATGAAGAGAGATCAACATCGTACCAGAGTCCAGCCTTAAACTTTGATGCTTCGCCCGCCGCGCATGATGGTGAGGTTGAAGTAAAAGGACTATCAACAATCACTTCATCTCTTTGACCATATGACTGCTCAAAAGATGATTTGGGTACAACAACCTCGCAATCGTCAAGAAGGACATAGCCCACTTCCTTTCTTGACGGCTCAGTTACCAGAGCGTCCGCCATGTCTCGATCTTATCGATGCACAAAAGAGTCTTAATGAAGTCGTCAGCGATGCTTGCATGAGATGCTCCTATTGCTTTTCATTGGTTCCGACTGAGCGTAATGCGGAAGTGCGACCAGAGCGTGTGATTGAGAATTGAGAAGGTGCGCCGGATTGTCCTGCCATTGCCCACCTGCCATCTGGCTCGTACTACTATTAACTATTACGTGCTGCCAGCTGCCATCGCCACTGCCGACCGCAGTCGCGCCATTATTTTTGCGTTCTGTTAATTAGCGAAAGAATATATCGCCAAAACATATGAAAACATTATTTTTAAGCATCCTTCTCCTTTTATCCATTACCAACATGGATAGCACCACTGAAAAGCACAGAAAAATAGACTTTTTTAGATATTATTTGTCAATATGACCATTTTAGTGTCAGAGTCTGTGCTCATGGGTCTTGGATGTACATGGTTTAAATTATTATTATTTTTTATTAGTACTAATCGTAGATGTTTTTTGCCTTTCCCATTCAGTTATAAGATAATAATAAGACCCAATCATATAATTGTGAGTACCATCATTATTGGTGAAAGTGAGCCCGGCTCATTTTCAAGAGTTTATATGGGCTTGTTTGAATCAATAATTTTTTATATAGGCTTGTTTTTCTATTTTTAACGTATTGGGCTCACATTTAAATTTTTGCGCAATTTCTTTTAGTAATCCTCTTCATTGAGTATTGAGTATGTTTACGATAGGTTACTAAAAATCGTTGCTCAGAGAGGGGTTAGCTGGCGGCTTTTGAAAAAGAGCCCGGCTTGTTTTTAGTATTTTGTATGGGCTTGTTTGGTAGAAACTTTTTCACATATGGGCTCCTTTTCATGTGGTGGGCTCACGTTCACCAATAATGACGGTACTTGTACAAAAACTGATGGACAATGACAATACAATCCTCTGCTGTTGCCTGTCAAACTGCCATGCAAAAATGCCAATGATATCTTTCTAATAAATGGTATTGCCATCAGTGCACTGCTTCAGTGAACCAGTGATTTTCTTTTTTGGGTTCTTTGTTGTTTTTTTTGTTCTTTTTTAGGTTACTTTTAGGTACTTAAAGTTTTTTGTTTGGTTCTTTATCAAGTTATTTTTTAGGTTATTTTTTAGGTTATTTTTTAGGTTATTTTTTAGGTTATTTTTTGGGTTATTTTTTGGGTTATTTTTTAGTTTATTTTTTAGGTTATTTTTTAGGTTATTTTTTAGGTTGTTTTTGGTTATTTTTTTAGGTTTGTTTTTAGGTTTGCTTTTAGGTTTGTTTTTGGGTTTGTTTTTAGATTTATTTTTAGGTTTGTTTGTAGGTTTGTTTGTAGGTTTGTTTTAGGTTTGTTTTTAGGTTTGTTTTTTGTTTTATGTTTGTTTTTGGTTCATTTTTTGTTCAATTTTAGGTTTTTTATGGTTCTCTTTTTGTTATTTCTTGTTTTTTTTTGTTCTTTTCTGGAATAAATAATAGAATTTTCTCTGAGATCTTACCTGTTTTTCTGTCTGTCATTTCCTTGTTAGCACTTGGTTCTATTTTTATGTTCACTTCTATTTTCACTATTTTGTCTTTTTTGTAGGTTCTTTTCCATGTCTCCTCCAGTCCCTAATTTCTCTTCTTGGTTTTTTGGGTCCTTCAGTAGGTCCTGTTCTGGGTTCCTTTCAGTGCTCTTTTCTATGTTCTTTTCTATGATCTTTTTTAGGCTCTCTTCTAAGTTCTATTCTATTAGTTTTAACCTTTTCTAGGTTCTTTTCTAGTTTCTTCTCTGGGTTATATTCTATATTCTTTTCCATTCTCTTTTCTGGGGTCTTTTCTAGGTTTTTCTTAAGTTCATTTCTAAGCTCTTTTCCAGGCTATTTTCTAAGCTATTTTCTGGGCTCTTTTCTTGGTCCTTTTTTTAGCTCTTTTCTGGGTTCTTTTCTGGGCTCTTTTCTGGGCTCTTTTCTGGATTCTTTCTTGGTGATTCTTTTTTGCTGGTTTTTCTTGATGGCTCTTTTCTAGGCTCTTTTCTATTTCTAAGTTTTATTCTAGCTTGTTTCTTGGTACTTTCATGAGTTCTTTTCCAGCTGTTCTAGGTCCCTTTATGTTTTGTGTCAAGTTCCTTAATGTAGTTATCAGGTTTTTCTTTGAATTATTTTCTAGGTTCTTCTCTCCATTATTTGTATCTATATTCATTTCTACATTTTTTACCAACTAACATTCCATATTTATGATCATTACTAACACTTGTTTTTTTTTAATTTGTTTGCTTGTTTAAAATTATTTTCTAGTTTGTTCTAGGTTCTCAGACACATTGTGAGCTTGGTTGGTCTTCAGGTTTGTTGTCACCAAGTTTTTTTAACAGCTGGTCATTAGTAAAGTAGTCACTATCTCTTGCTACAACCCATCCATGTTGGAGTAAATAAAATATTATTTCAAGTATTATTTTTTGATAGATGGTACAAAAAGTTATTATCCAAAAAATTCAAAACCTTATTTAGTATTTTTGCATAAGTGCAATTTTTTCTCCAAATTTCAAATTTTGTTACCATGCAAGACCTAGTTCATTAGTAAAGTAGTCACTATTTATTGCTACAACCCACCCATGTTGGAGTAAATAAAATATTACTTTAAGTATTATTTTTTGATGGTTGGTACTATGTATATAAGTAAGAAAATAAGTAAGATAGTGTGTACACTACACAAACATTGCCCGGACACACCCATGCACAACAACCCAAAAATACTCTGACAATAGATTCCATTCAGGCAACAGGAAATTGAGAATTAAGCAGCAAACAGCAAGAAATGAACAGAGTCAGTGCATGGCCATCATTCTATTTTCTTAACTACCATAGTACTAGTAGAGAACTAAAATCATCTTTAGTTTAATAGAACATGTTAGCAACATCATACTTTGCTTGCTTGGTTGCAAGTTGCAACCTACTGCAACAACAGACAGGGTATACAAAAAGGAGCCCGTAACACGTTCCGTGCTTTTTTGGTCCAAAACACGATCCGTACTACTTACGTAAGTGTTAGTAATATCGATATTACTAACACTTACGTAAGTAGTACGGAGCGTCAAAATGGGAATTCCGTACGTTCCTAATGCGTACAAGTATTTATTACTACCGTACAGTAAATACGCAAATACATAAAAACACACTTCCGTAAGTGTCAAAATGCCGCCAAAATGCCGTCTGATAGCCCCTTTATTGCATTTTCATTTGTTTTTTGTTCAGTCCCACTAAAAAGATGACATCTGCATACCTTCGCAGGCACATCGAAGCACTTTATTTTCCAAAGTTCTGTTGCGCTCGGTTGCTTTAACCTCAGATTTTTGTGTGATCAAAATTTTTGTTTTTCATCAATGTTAAAGATATCTATCAATTTTAACCCCCATTTTAAAATTATACATTTGCAAGTAACCCAAAGTTTTGTGATCGTTTCAATGTGAAAAATAAGACAGCCGAAACCAGAAAACCCAAAGTTTTTCTCACCCAAAATTAGCTGTTCTCTCAACATTCTACCTACTTATTATTAGTATGGTACGTACCATACCCTACTACCCTACTACACTTACACCAGTGTAATTACCTGTAACAATGGCGCCAAGCCGCCGGATTTGCATGCCGCGATCTCAGCGACCGCCATTGTCCTACAAGATTGCCCTAGCCCGACGTCATCCCTATCTCCTAGGGAATCCGTCTGGCCGTCTTTTACTGCCACTGCACCGCGAAACAATAACCCTTATTACACGCTTATTAGAGATTTCACTATTATCGTAATAAATTTTTCCCTCGAAATCAATCGTCTTACAGCCGTAATAAAACCAATTAAAAATCTTCAAAAAAACTGGAGATTTGAATCTTACAAGCTCGCGTAATAAGATGCTAATAAACATCACTTTGATAAAGATATTCATTACCATATATCTATATAAACAATTATCTGAAGTTCAACCAAAAAAAATATATTAGTAATTTCACGCGTCATCAATAGAAAAAAATAATTAGAGGAATTTTTCTAGCTTGAATCAGAAAAAGCTGTTGTCACTTCATTCAACTCCACAAATGAACAAGAACTCCCCAATTCCACAACGAATATTTGACTGTTGTATTCCCGCCAATCAAAAAAAGTATCCAAATCATCAAGCATCAATCATAATATTTTTGTATTAAAACGATTTAGGAAGGGTGTAAAACGTTTGAAAAAAATCAATATCGTATTTAATACTACTGCAACCTACATTGAATCGTTTCGAATTTGAAATTTGAAAATTCGAAAATATTCGGTACTAGAGTACGTAAAAGAATGAAAAATGAAATGTCTAAATATTTTTTAAAACGAAGCATAATATTCAATGTAAGGTAACCCCCTCACTAATCAAAAATAATCACTTTTCTCTCAGAACCAAAAAATCAATCAGAACCACCACAATGGCCACGTGGCATCGTGGCATGGATTTTATTCGCGAATTAGGTGAGTTACCTCTCCCCTGACATGGATGGAGCTTTTGACATGGGGAAGATGCTTCTCCCCCGTACTGTGTCAACGTGTTTGTGTTGATGGTCCCTCTATTAAATGGCGTTGATGTCGCGGGGAGGCTAGAAGTAGTCGTGCGACGACGGATAAATTCATCATGCTGCATCGTTGGTGCTGCGCCAAACAATTGCAGCAAAGAGTGGTTGGCATGATGGCAGCAATGGGAAGGTTGTAGGCAAAACAAGGGGGGGGGGTTGTTGGTTCGTGGATAGTCTGCAACAAGGCTACGCATCCGCGAGATCTCATGGCACTGATATTGTTGCAGCCATTTTCTGCTGCACGGATGAATCGCAGCAGGTGGCAGCATGGTGTGCGAAGTGAATGAACGACGGGGAGTGGTTTTTGGTTCGCTTTGATGCCACAATAAGGCAGAGGAGGGGGGGTTGTTTGTTCGTGGCAATGCTGCAACAAGGTCGCGCATTCGCGAGCAACGCCAGATTATCTCTTCTAAGCTGAATTCTGCCTGCAAGCATTTTGTGCTGCATCGATTAATCGCACTAGATGGGGGGATGGTGTGCAAAGTGAATGAACAAGGGGGGGAGGGGTTTATGGCTCTCAATGATGCCACATCAGGGTTTGTGGGGTTGTTGGTTCATGGCAATGCTTCCACAAGTCTACGCGTTTTACAAGTGATGCCAGATTACTCATTTGCACCGAATCTGCTGAATCGCAGCAGATGGGGATTGTGTGTGAATCGAATGAATGAGGGGGGGGGGTTACTGTTCTCAATGATGCCACAGCAAGGCTACATGTCAACAAGTGACGCTGTATTCTTTCAAGGCACTGATCTGCCTGCATCATTGATGCTGCAAGGACGAATCGCAGCAGATGGTGGCATAACAGCAGCAAAGGGAGACTTGTTTAGTGATTTGTTTAAATGGAAACGGGGTGGGGGGACTCGACGCAATGAGGGTGTTTGTATTTGGGAGGGTGCAGCGCCACAGCATCTAATTTTGGTGTATGTTGTTGTACGATCTTTTTGAGTGAACGAGGGTTCTATTTGTTACCTTTATCTTTTATTTTTCTTGTAGAAGGAATGTCAATACATTTTATTTTCAGTGAAACATTTACTCAAAACTTTTCCCCTCATTCATTTTGCTGATTATGCAGGTTCAACACTGATTTTGATACAGCAAAATAGTCATTGAGGGGGAGGTTTGTTGCGCCCGTGCTTGCTCGTCTTCACGGTACCTCAATGAAGAGGTGTCTGTGACCGCTTTAGCCGGTGACAAACCTTCCAATCTTTGTCTGCTTCTGCTAATATCATTTTGAAGTGAAGATCCTTATATAAATCTTTCACATTGGCTTATCACCAGGTCAGAATCCTCAAGCACTTTGGATGTTATTTTGTCCGGGCAAAGCATTGCATTCCATTGTTTTATGGTTTAAAGATTTCAGAGATTGGGAAGAGTGTTTCATTTTGGCTAGATTCCTCAAGCATTTTGGCTGTTTTTTGTCTGGGCAATGCATTGCATCCCTTGTTTTACGGTTTAGAGCCTGACCGTACAAAATAGGTTGTTTACCGACCCTTAGGGGCGTGGCGGAAGCTCTGCACAAATTTCAGAAAGCAAATATTTCTGTCCTTGAGAAGAGGGTTTGTCTTGCCCCTGACTGCTCATTTGAATGGTTCACAGTTTTAGAGCCTGACCCCACATAATACTTAGGTGGTTGAACCCTCATGGTCAATGCTGAAGTCTGCACAAATTTCAAATTTGTAATGTTTGAGGCACAAACAATATTTCTATTATTGGGATTATGTTTTCCTTCGTCATCTTACTAATTATTTTGTTTCTGTTTTTTTTTCTCACTGAAAGACAATAACAAGCACCAAATGAAGTCATAGTTGCCATGAAGGATTACCAAGTAACACTTTATTTGATTATTCGAGATTCATCACCAAAGTGTACCGTGTATCATTTACTTCCATACGAAGACGAACCTGATTTTACTTTTGACAAGGAAGTCTGGACCCAATTTAAGAAGGTTCTCTCAAAGTTTCTCAAGCCATCACACAAGATAGTTCACCCAATTTGGATATCATCAAAAATTCACGAAGGAGTTAAATTTTCTGTCATTGAACGGAAGAAGAAACCATCTGAGTCTGTAAAACCCTCTGTCCCAGCCAGTCTCTTAGAGTCTACAAAAGGTTCTGAGGACACCAAATCTCTTGAGTCCCCTAAATTTGACATTTTAATTAACGGCAAAGTCAGAGAAACAGTTGAATTCAAATCTGTCAAGGAGGATTGGCTTCCAAAAGAGGAGGACTTGGATTTTGGTTTTGAAGTCCTTAATCTTGATAACTACCTTTATGGAAGAGTTTTTACATTGATTATTCACGAGACAGGAGAGCCGCAATATTGGTGGAACGAACAACCTTTCTTTGCAACATCATCACATCTTTATTCTTGTGCAGAAGGAGATCCCGTTCACGAGGTATGTATCTCAAAATGTGGAAGCAGCTTAGACTTGTCATCTCTGTTTTTATCATTGTCTATTTTTCTTATTAAAAAATTATTTTTGTCCTGTCTTCTCAGAAGAATTGAAAGATCTTAGGAAATGCAAGCAACCCTGTACTATCGTGCTGACGTTTCTACATCTGGAGAAGCAGTTTATCATTTGTTCCCATATCTAATATCAGAAGAAGAGGGGCACTTCCAAACGAGACGTTGGAGACAATTCAAGAAAAGTCTTTCAAAGTTACTCAAGCCAAATCACAAGATTGTTGAAGTACACAGTATTCACACATATTGTTCTGGAGGAGTTCAGTTTAGCGTGAAGAATAATTGTTTGAATGACACTGACAATATTACTCCAGATTCTGAAGACAGTAGCTCTGAAATAAGTGTTCATTCTGACATTCCAACGAGGCAAGATTTGGATTTCGGTTTTGAAGGGGTAATAATTTCACAAGGTCAAATTTGGGCAAGAGTTTGTACACTTTCAGGTGATAGACAAGATCCTCTTATACACTGGATTGCTCCACCTGCACTTGCCTCATCACTCTACAAAAAATACACCATTTCTGTGCCAATTGACTAGTAGGGCTGGAAGGTTGATATTGATTGTCTGATAGGTGAGGAAACCCAATGAAATGTTGAATTTGTCAATTAAAACAAAAGTGAACTTATCATTGAATTGTATATATTTTCCCTGTCAAATCCAATAACTGTTTTTCTTCCTTTCTAGAGTTATCAGATTGGAGCAAGCAATCCCTCCATGTCAGGGATAGACATTGAGTCCACTAACATAAGTTTAGTTCTCCAACCTGCATTTTGCACACCCCAGGCTGTTGCATTCATCATTGAGACACAGGTAGTCACAGACCCTCCTTTATCTCAACAAAATCTTAGTGCAGTACTGCATGCTCTTGGAAAGCTGCTTCGGTTTCAAAGGCACTTTTCAAACATTGCAGACTGTGATAGAGGCTTCTATTTTGAAGTTTTGTCATCCGAAGATCCCCCCCCTGTATTTGAATATCCAGTTGACATTGATTTTGGATTTGACCAAGTTATTTGGGATAGATCTGGAGTATTTGCCAGAGTTTTCAGATTATCTTCTGTTGGTGAAACTTTAAAAATTCATTGGCTTGGTCCAGCTTCTGCAGCATCTGTAGTTTTGCCACTCCACCTTCACCTCAATCCTATAAATATTTCAGCACCCATTCAAGTCAGAGGACAAGATCAATCTGAACAAAATCAAAGTCTCAGTTCAGATAGTATAATTTAAATTCCCTTTTCAAACCTTCAATCAACGAGTCAGTTAGGATACTCTTTTGGGAAGTTTAGATATCAGAGGTGAGTGCTGTTTTTTTTAATTTGTCAATTTGTCTTCTTTACAATGATCTTTATTTACAACAAGTTGTCTTCCTTTTTTTATGTGAATTGTATAGGTCTTCCAATCTGTGTAATGAGGACACTGAAGTGGGACCTTTATTATTGTCCGTGTGCATCAGAACCTGACCGTCATAAATATTTTGTACAGCCACATCGGAGGGTTAAACCAACAGACTCAGAAAGGAAATTGGTGATACTAGCACTCAGTGGAGAGATTGGAACACAGGCAATTATTCAAAGATTTGTTGATCAAGGGAGGGGAATTAGTTTTGAAACACGGCCATATTATTTTTCAAGGTCTGGAACAATAAGGTTTTCAAAAAAACCTAAGAGGAATCCTGAGTTTGGGTTTGAGATCCTTGAACACACCCCCCACATTCAATTTGAGAGAAAGTTTCAAGTGACAATTGACGGACAAGATCATTCTGGTTTTGAGTGGCTAGGTTCAGTGAGACAATTGAGTTGGTGTCGCCATCATTGAAGACTTCTAGAAGGGATTGAAAGTCAAGAGGGAAAAGAAGGAAGAACAAGTTTTAGTTCTCCCCCTGTGCATGAAATGGAAACAGTAAAACAAGATCTCATTTTTGATCCTGATTCAATTGACCGACATTGTCTCGTCCGCAAAGATAGGATTGAACAACTCCACTACTTACCAAAGAACCTACCATCCTACTACAAAGCTCCACTGACACTTGCATTGTCAAAGTCCAAAGAGAGATTATTCGTGATAACTGCAATTCCAAGAAAGCAAGAAGAGTGTCATTTTGCTGTGGATCACCTATGCAGTTCTGCATTTCTCGAGTCATCCATTTATCAGTTCATTTATCTGTTCTGCCTTGAGAAAAGCATTGTTTTCATTCCTTTGAGTCGCCAGAGGTTTTGTGATTTTGGTTTCAGGATTGTTTTTAGCTTCACTGGAAGGTTCAGAGGAGAATTTTTTCCTTCTTTCAGAGGTTGCATCTCCAATTGGATGTCAGTAGACTGGCCATCTGATTCATTTTTGCCCACCAAAGCAGAGTCTGACACATACCAAGAAAGGAAATCAACAGAGTCTGAATTCATTGCTAACCCTGAACAATTGAAATATCCACATTTTCTTGGTGTTGAAACAGACTGGGAAAAATATTTGACCAGGGATACTGATATATTCCACAATTGTGAGTTAATAACCATTACAAACTGGAACACTGAAACTTACTTTTGGGACTTTTGGGTAAGTTCTTATTTTTTCAAAAAAGACAGTACATATTTTTTTATCTTGTTGGTCAATAACTTAATTCTGTATATAACTTCATTTTGTTATGTTTTCAGAAGCTCAAACAAGTTCAGTTTCTGTTTCGAATCAATAAATTGTATGAAAAGGGGGAAGTGAGAGCTGCCAGAAAGAGGAAAAGGGAGGAGAGACATATCAGTTCTGAACCAGCAAATTCAAATCATAAAGTAACAGACTTAACTTCTGTCGAAGAAGAGGAAGAGCTGTCAACTGATAAGGTAGAAGAAAGATCTGTCAAAGAGAAGGAGGTGCCATCAACTGCCAACAAAGAGAAAAGACCTGTCAAAGAGGAGGAAGAGCTATCAGCTGCTGACGAAAAGAAAAGACCTGTGAAAGAAGAGGAGGAGTTATCAACTGCTGACGAAGACGAAACACCTTTTAAAGTTGAGAAAGAGTTTTCCTCTGCAAAAAAAGAAGAAAAGCCTGTGAAAGAGGAAGAGGTATCAACTGAGGACGAAGAGGAAGGATATTTTTGGTGAGTGTGTTTGAACAGAATTACAAAAAAAGACAACATTTCTGATTCTAACCAATTCATTTCAATAATTTTAAGGGCAAGCTAAAATCTAAGTGCAAGCTGAAAGTGATATTATTGGATCCATATGGAAGATAGAAAGGATCTCTTCCATCTTTTGTTTGTGCCAAGTGAATCAGACCACAGAGTCATTGCATTTGTACTGAAATTAGAGTGTGATAACTCAAAAGCATATCGCCCATTGGATTGTGCTTTATTTGCATTGGAAAGGAAATTGTGGAACACAAGATCAGGGTGGAGGATCATCAACCTCCAGTATTCTGAAGTTCAGCAACCAGAAGCTTCTTCCAAGCGCACTAGAAGTTACTTTTTTCACATTACTAGAGGGAGAGAGTTTTCAGGAAAATTGCAGATTCGGTATCCTCAAGATTTGCCATTTGGTTTTGAAATTATTCAAGATTTCAGTCTCCAAGCATTGTACTTTCGGGAGTTTGTGTTGTGCAAAAGAAGGCCATCATATTTTGTTAAATTTGTAACAGAACCTGCAATTGACCCCACCATTCAAAGAATTGTTCCAACTCCATTTGAAGAATCAGTAATCGATTTAACAACTGCAGAAGAAGAGGAAGGATAATTTTGGTGAGTTGTTGGAACTTAAGTCAGGGATTTTTAAAATATGAAGTTGTTGTGTCTAACCTCTCAATTAAAATTTAATTTTTGTTTGCTAAAGATGGAGTGTACTCTTGTACTGCATTTCTATAGACAGAGACACGAATACGGCCTGGATCCATACTTAGTAACAGCTCACAACACAGAAAGTTCAATTCCACACTTGTTGATTGACGACATTGCAGCATTCTTCAATTTTGATCTTGAGACTAGTGGTCGTCGTGTGAGGGTGAATAATATCAGAGTATTGGGCAAATTTC
>JALLOT010003929.1:0-11489 GCA_036939595.1 Thalassiosira livingstoniorum | reverse complement strand
TTTTGGATTTCTCCGACTTTCAAATGTTCAAATGTGGCTGTCTGTTGCGGGGGGTGAACTATTGAGATGAGTTAGGATTGATGATGACACTACAACTCCGGCAGACATCAGCAAAAAATCCAAGTTCTGCAAGGTGCATTTATGAAATAACAATCAACCCCTTTAGAACTGCGTGGTTTGAAACTCCGGTAAGACATGGCTGCAGGGCAATCTTTAGTTTAATTTATCCTTTCCTAAAAGTAGTGTTTTCCTTTTCTTTCTGTTCACTTTTTTTCACAGACAAAATGGCTTGGGATCGATGTTATTTTCGGAGAATGAAGGGCATGGCAGGAGAATCATTGTGGCTGCGGGACCGTGGCTGACCGTGGACGACTTTCGTATTGTTTGCTCCGCCTCTGCACCTAAAGTGCATGCAGCTGTTTGTAACGGCCCTCGCCGGTAAAAGACTTGTGTGTCTAACATCGAGGGCGAGGGGGGGAGTGCTGCCTAAATTTTGAAAATCGATTTTGTATCAATTGCAGCATTTGGATTTATGCCTCTTCTGGACTCAAAGGTGGGCAAAGGAGCAAAGTGTTGATATGTGCTAGGGTTGCTCTGATTTTTTGTATCAATGGAAATTGAAAACCTACTGCATTTTGAAAAAAATCTATCACTGGCACATCGAAAATTGGCTCTTTGATTTGTGAGAAACTCGCGAAAATGTATTCTTTTTATCTATTTTTATTTTACATTTGTACAGATTCTGTGCAGAGTATCAAAAAGGCAACCTTGACATTTCTTTTGTACAATGCAACTTCGATTTTGTTGCTTGAAAAACTCGTCCTCCGTGTAACTTCCCACGACATCTTTGACGTATCAACTTTCTCTCACGCTTGTCATCATCACGGGCATCAGCAGCTTATGCTTGGCAATATTTTTCTGTTTTTGTTTTGCGGCCTCCTTCTCCGTTTGTTTGCTGGTGGCGTCTTTGGCATCGGCATTATCTTTTTCGATTTTTTTGGTATCATCTTCATTCTTCTGTTTGGTTGCATCAGTTTCCTTTTGTTTTTCCTTTTGCTTGGCATCCTCCTTATCTTTTTCTTTTTGCTTATTAGCCTCGGCTTCCTTCTCCTTCTGCTTGGTGGTCTCTTTTTCTTTTTGCTTTGCTGCCTCCGCTTCCTTTTCATTTTGCTTGGCAGCTGCTGCTGCTTCCTTTTCATTTTGCTTAGATNTTTGCGTGGCAGCCGCTGCTGCTTCTTTCTCCTTCTGCTTAGCGGCCTCTTTTTCTTTCTGCTTGGCAGCTTGCGCTTCTTGTTCCTTCTGCTCGGCAGCCGCTGCTGCTTCTTTCTCCTTCTGCTTAGCGGCCTCTTTTTCTTTCTGCTTGGCAGCTTCCGCATCTTGTTCCTTCTGATCGGCGGCCTCGTCCTTTTCTTTGTCATTTCCTGCCTCTTTTTCAGCAACTTCTTCCTTTTCTATCTTAGATGCATCAGTCACCTTTTGCATTTCTTGTTGCTTGGAATTCTCCTCTTCGTTTTCTTTTTGCTGGGCATCCTGCTTTTCCTTTTCGTTTTGCTGGGCAGCCTCAGCATCATTTGTCTTCTGCTTTTCGGCCTCTTTTTCTTTCGCTGCCTCTTCTTCCGTTTCCTTCTGCTTTGCTGCCTCCACTTCGTTTTCTTTTTGATTTAGTGCGCCTTCTTCCTTTTCTTTTTGATTTGATACCTCTTTTTTCGTATCTTCTACTGCTTCCTTTTGCGTAGACGCATCAATCTCCTTTTGCTTGCCAGCCTCCTCTTCGATTTCTTTTTCCTGAGCAGTCTCAGCTTCGTTTGACGGCTGCTTGGCAGCCTCTTGTTCTTTTTGCATTGCTGCCTCTTCTTCCTTTTCCTTCTGGTTGGCAGCTCCTGCTTCCTTTTGATCCGCTGCCTCTTTTTCGGAATCTTCTTTCTCTTGCTCAGCGGCACCCGCCTCCTTTTGCTTTTCATTTTGTTCGGCGTTCTCCTTTTCCTTTTCACTTTCCACAGCAGCACCATTTTCAATTTGCTCAGCATCATCGTTGTTGATTGTGGCAATGTCTTCGTCGTTTTTCTCTTTTTCATTGTCTTTGCCTTTGTCGTTGTTTTGTTTCTCGTTGCCGTTGACGGCATCGTTGGTGCTTTCTTTGCTGTCTTGGATGGTGCCATCCTTTTTCTCACTCAAGGTATCATTGTCATCAATATTTTCTTTTTCTTTGATAGTGCCCTTCGCACCATCCTTGTCATCAATCAAGCTCTCATCCTTGGCACTGTTTCCTTTGTCCTCTTCTTTTTGCTGGTTGCTTTCTTCGACGCCCACCATGCCAATTTGTTCGCCATCTCCATCATTTCCTTTGCCATCATTTTCACCTCCTTTGTTGCTAATCTCATTTTCCTTTTCTCCTTCATTTATCGCCTCTATCTCTAGC
This sequence comes from Thalassiosira livingstoniorum, assembly GCA_036939595.1. Taxonomy (NCBI): domain Eukaryota; phylum Bacillariophyta; class Thalassiosirophyceae; order Thalassiosirales; family Thalassiosiraceae; genus Thalassiosira; species Thalassiosira livingstoniorum. The sequence continues at coordinate 9,070 of JALLOT010003929.1, read as the reverse complement.
TCCTTGTCGGTGTCATCTGGTTCGTCTTTTTCGGATATTTCTTTGCCGGCTTCCACTTGGACCATCTCTTCTGACTCGTCCTTGTTGCTGTCGCTAACATCTGAATCTTTCTGGGGCTCCTCAGGAACAAACTCGCTGCCCTGATTTTTTCCTTGCTCTTGAGGATTCGTAATTTTGCTGCTCTCGGGCTCATTTTCTTTGTCTTTCTGTTCCTCGTCTTTGATGCTTTCCTCTGAATCACCAATATCCTTCTCTTGGAGCTCGTCATCTCCGTCTTGTTTTTCGCTAGTACTCTCGCCATTCTGCTTCACTTTCATCTCAGTCTCTTCTTGTTCGTTTTGATTTTCATCTGCAGCATTTTCTTTTTGATTATTGCCATTTTGTTCACTGGTTTGTGTCTCTTCCTTGTCTTCTAGTTTGCCACCTTCGTCTAGCTCACTGGCATCGTTGGCGTTTGTACTTGTGAAGTCTTCTGTGATAGCTTGATCCGTTTCATATTGTACTTCTTCTATCGCAGCAGCAGCAGCAGTGTTTTGGTGTTTTCCATTGCAATCACTCTTCAACTCGCTACAATTAGTATACTGAACTCTCCGCTTCAAGTACCTTCGAGTCCCGTCCTTTGTTAGGGGGGGGGTGTACTCAGGAGAAGACGTTGCGCGCAATCTCACTCCACCTTTCAGGCTGTTAAAGCTCCTTTTCCACCGCTGCTGAGCAGACTTGACGCGAGACGGCAGCTCGGCATTCCTGCTCCTGTTCCACGGTTTTCGATCGCCATAGAGATGGACCATCCCTAATTCATGTAATGTTTGGTCATTGATCAATGTGAGTAACTCAAAATCGTTTAACGATGGATCCATGAACTTGGGATGCGCATAGAAGTAGTGAAACAGCAAGCCCTGCTCTAGATGGGAACCATAAAACCCCCATGCTTCAGCCGAATCACTTTTGCGCCCCCAACCAGGATAGGTCACAGGCAATCCAATGCTGCCCCACCCATGTTCTTCATCAAATTTACCACGGGAAATGTTTACAAGTGACTTGAAATCATGAATTGATGGTCGAATCAAAAGCCATCCAGCTCTAAGCGGAGAGTCCATTCCTAGCCCTTCGGCCACCAGATTGGCATTTGGCCAGCGCGAAAACAATTCATCGAGTTCTTTGTCAACCACTACATCAGCATCGAGAAACTGCACTCGGTCATATTCAGTCAACTCGAAGGCTCTGAGTTTTGACATAGCAATCTCAGCAAACCAAGGAACAAATGTATCCGTTTGCACCGGTGCTTGAATAGGTTCAATGTGCTTGATAATTGCATTTTCTTTTCCTAATGCCATTTCTTCTTGCACATCGTGATGTGTCATCAAGATGACAATGTCTGCGCTGGTCCCAGTTTCTCTTAAAGATTTAATTAAAATCATCACAGAGTCAAAGTACAATTGATGCTGGCGGGGATCTGGATTCTTCCCCATCACCGTTACAAACGCAAATTTCTTCTCCGGTGGATGATGGTTTTGTGCTTGCCTCGTCATATCGGCCATGTATTGAGGTGAGAAGACGTACTCTTTTATCTCTTTCGATCTATGTTGTTTTTAAAAGTTTCAAAAGTGAGCATACATTTGTCAGTTCGTAGAAAAAATGAGACAACGATGTTCCACATCACTCACTTTATCTTCTTCATAAATGCGCATTGTTCTAATGAACTTTCGAGGTCCCGATGTCCGTCATCAAAACACCAATCTTTGGCACTAAATTTGATGAAGTCCAAGCGTTTCCTAGTTTTTTTCCACACATTGTCAGCTTCTATGCTTTGTACTCGGGCTTGTGTAAAAGAGCACTGCGCGAGGAAGTATGGCTGTTTCAATTATAGCGAGGACGCAGCAAATACACAAGTAAAAGTTAGAGTGCGGACAACCCAAATTGAATGAATCACCATGACCACATCGCACCTGGGTAGGGTCTTCCTAAATTTATTGAAGTGGTGAGTGGATAAAAAGAATGTTGTTGAGAGATAGATCACAGGAGATATCATGTCCAAAGCTGATCAGGTCATTCCAAACAACAAATTGTCAGTTTTTCGTACCATATCTATGAGATGCTTGTAATAAATCTGTAGTGCTGTTTCTACTAGTGGATTGTGCGCTTGTGTAGACCCAAGAAACCAATTATCCGCAGTTCTGAAAAAAAGCAGGACAAGAAATAGACACTTGGTCAACTTGGATTTGATAAGATGCGTGGTACGATTGATATTATGTATGGCTCACCTGAAATAAGTGCTGAGCCCAATTCCATGCCCTTGTGAATTATCATCCTGGATAGTGGTCGCAAATGGTGAGCTCAAAAGATGGAAAAAGAGCGATGGAACTGTCATTGCAAAACCTCACCTTAGCTTCATGACAATTTTTTATTTCCTCGGTAAAAGATGCGGTCTCTAAGTTTGCTATCTCAACGGCTGGCGCAAAGAACCCCTCGGTCTCTGAATCGAGGCCCAACCATTGTGGAATGAATTCGTCAAGTGGTTCGAAAGGACATATTGACGTGTCGATCCACAAGCCGCCCCATCGGCTGAGAAGTTCTAGTCTCAACAAGTTTGCTATCAAACATCAGTGTAATTTGTGAGAGAAGCAAGACACATACTACAAAGGTAAGTCATCATTATACGTGCTTACCGCCCATTCTTGGCTGGAGCTTAGCCTTGAGTGTTTCATCATCCATAATACGTCGGTACATTGGGGCTAATTCCACAGGGATTGAGTCGTCGCTTAGAACATTGATTTCCCATTCTGGATTGATCGAAATGGTGGCTTCAACGCATCGGAGGTCTGCTGCATATTTGCTTTCGGTACCAGATAATGACTTGAGGTGCTCAAACCCTTTCTGCCAATACATCCAAACCTTCTTCGTCATTCGATTGCTCAATTCTCTATTATTCGGTTTGATATTCATTTGGAACTGCAAAAATGGTCGATGTTCTACCCACGGCCCCGGCTTTGAATCTAGGAAACTGAGGATGGTCGTTGTGGCGAGGCAAAAAATAAAAACAACATTCGTGAGCTACAATCACTTTGAATTTGCCGTTAAAGCCCCAGATGCGCACCTGTAGAGCTCAGAATTTGAATCTTCAAAAAGTGGACCAAGAATTTGTGCCTGCTCTTTTTGCAATACTGGCCGAAGCCTTGGCGCAATCGTTCCTTGCAAATCGTCATACCCCAAAAATGTAGAAATACGCCAATGAAACTGAACGGGATCTGACTGAAGTTCATCATAGTTCAAAACCAAAAGTTGTTCTTCTCTGTGGAACAAGAGCGCCCATCTTTTCAAATGGTCGACATACTTTTTTTCTGTCGGGCTTGATATTTGATTTTTCAAAATGCGCTCTGAGTATTCTTCGAATGTCATAACATTTCCACTATCATCTGCCACGTCGCTGAACCAGCTATTTGTTTCGTTTGTGCGAATATATTGTTTCTTCTTGTTTTGATAAATTGCCGCCTCTCGAGAAACCGGCTCGGTCAAGATAACAATTAGTTTTAAATTTTGTAGCAAGCCTGCTTGAGAGAAAAGCTCATGAACGCGATATGGATGCTCTAAGTAGTTCGGAGTGGCGTCCATGGCCAAATTGGTCTCATTGTCATCACGGCAGTGTTGAAATCTTTGGGAGTAAAATTCAATCCCTTGCTGATATCTTGCGTCGTCGTCGAAGAAGTGCACTTCTTGGTCAAAGTATTGCGGCTCACCTTGGTCCTCGAACACGCGTGGCTGGCAAATCTTGTTGGCAAAGAGCCAATCTGCAATCTAAATGAAAGTAGCAACAAAAATGTTAGATATTGTGTAAAAAAATACCGAAGAAGTGCAAATTGTTCTTTTATGAGACTTACATCGCGAATGTCAGAGCCAAAAAGAAGAACTTGCGGCAATGGTGTCCCGTTTTCTTTTGCAGTGACGTTCTCTACGTATGAGTTGAATTTAGGAAATGGGTACTGCTCCATCGAGGGTCCACGATAGGTAGAGAGCAGACTCTGTCCGGCAAAACGCGGTATGTTTTAAAACATTAGTACTTTGAATCGCACATGGGTTCATTTTAGACGCCATTCATCATTGTCTTACCTGTAAAGTTCCTGATTCTTGTTCTCAAACTGCTGACCAAGTAAGTCGTGCACTGCTTGTGGAACAGTTCCTTCCTCGATCAATTGCCGCCTACCGTCCGTCCCAGATGCAATATTTCCCACTATTTCTTCCCCCAAAAACTCGGATATTCTCGTTTCTAGAGTTTTGGGTTCCAATATGAGCTCCTCGTAATCCAGCAAAAGAATTTGATCTCTCGCAAACAAAGTAAACCAACGCTTCAAGTGGTCTACATACTTGCTTGTCAGCTTCCAGGACGGATTATTTACCTGCGGCAAAAGAATTATTTCCGCAAAGCGCTCAAATGAAAGGAGAGTACCGTTGTAAACTACATCGCCAAACCAATCGTTCTCATCAAGAGTTCGTATATATTCTCGCCGCTTGTGGCTGTACACTTCCTTTTCTCGGCTAAGAGGTTCTCGAAGAACTACAATGACTTTTAGATTGGAAATGACTTTGTCTCCCACTTTAGAGTACAATAGTTTGATTCTATCTGCATGTTCGAGGTAATTCGGAGTAGCATCTAGAATTGTTTTGGACTTGTTATTATCACCGTACATGCCTCCACAGTGCTGAAATCTTTGGGAGTAGAATTCAAGTCCTTCGTTCCATCTATTCGTGTCATCAAAAAAGTGGGCCTCCCTATTTAAATAGTCCGGCTCTTCTCCAAATGCCTGTAGAGGTGAGATGTTGGATCAATTCGTGTTAAATTCGCAGCAGTTTCGCACGGTTTTCAAAACAAAATCAAACTTACTTTTGGCCCGCAGGCAAAGGATTGAAAAAGCCAGTCCGAAATCTAGAGCACAAACACAAAGAGGAATCAAAGGTCAAAAATCATTCTGCCACCGGCTACATTTGATGTTTTGATCCGTAAAATGTTCTATAGCTCTCACCAGAGACGTTCCAGCTCCTTGAGCCCCAACCAACAAGACATTTGGTAGCGTCATATTTTTGAAAAATTCTTCCTCCTTTTCTCTTTGACTTGTCTTTTCAAAAATCATGGCCTCTGCATGGGAGATATTGGTTGCCTCTAAGAGAGGTATGGACGTGTAGCTCTCGGGCGATCGGATGTAGGATGTCAGAGCTACAAAATACGAATCACCATACGGCATTGTTAGAGGGAAAAATGCAGCAAATTCATTTTGCATCAACGGCACTCACTTCTACTTTCCATGTCTCCAGGCGCTTGCTTGTGGCAAGCATTGTCCGAGTCGAGGCACTCTCTAATTATTGTCCCGGATACATCGGTATAATTTCCGCACATTGGATAATTCGCCAGGCCTTTGAATTCCTCTCCATGTGGAACTCGCAGGTAGAACTTGACTTTAACGCCAAAATATCAACGACATTTCAAAAATTAGATGCGATTTGATTTTATCAAACAAGTCCATGACAAGACGATGTATCAGAATCGATCTCACCAAAGTATCCTGTCAGCCAATCTGAATGCATGCAGTAATCATGAATTGCCGTATACTTGTAAAACAACTCAATGAGAGGCATTCCCTCTTTAAAGAGAGCTCTCTCGCCGATTCGATTGAGTTGCAAACTTTTGCACACCGATATCGTAAAATCATCTGCCTCATTGATGATGTCGCCAAGACCCGACCCGCAAAATATTGGCCGCAGCAACAATCTAAGGGTTGCTTTGTTCAAAAAGGTACCAAAGCCGCCGTATGCCAACCCCCAAGGCAAAACATCATTTTCTGCAAAAGTGGAACGTATTCGTTAAACACATACCGGATTGCGATGATTCGATTAAGAGAAAAATAATACAGCAAAATGCTAAAAACCGATTCTTACCTTCGAACAGGCAACCGGTTGAAGCAAGAGCTCGGTTTTTATTGTATAATTCCTCTTGGACAAAGTAGGAATGGACTCGACCCATATCAAGATAAGTGTCGTCGTCTGCGATGATGAGATAGTCAGGAAGATCATCTAGTTCGTTGTCATGCGCCGTACGATTTTTGTCACGTGAATATTGGGAATATTGAGCGTACACGAAACCCATTGTTCTTCCAGGTCTTTTTGTGCGCGTGATAAAACAAAACGGTTTTAGAACAAAAGAATGCCAGCCGAAGTGGGTTCTTTCAACCAAAACTAACCTTCGTTGGGCACATACCCAGCCTGCCTGATGGTGCCGCCTCTCTCCGCCTTCCACAACACCGTAATATTTTGTAAGAAATTCTTGAACGTGCGGGTCAAAACCCAAGCCTATGCCAGTTGTTTTATCTGCGTCGGCGCCATCGACCTCTTCGTCTGCATTCAAATGGCGACTTCTCCGAAATTTCGTCGCAGTACATCGTTCCACGTGCCTCTTGAGTGCATCCTCTCCCATGTTCGAGCATGATTGATCGAAGTCTGTCGCTTCTGTGAAGCCCCAATAATTTCGTATGGAAATGTGTTTCGACCACGTGTCTCTTTGAGCATACATGTAGGAAGGCCGGGTGTGGGAGCCTATGCTGACCACATCTATCACGAGGGAAGTATTGGGTTGCAATTGCTGCTGTCGGTGAACTAAATAGGGAGAATCGTATTTTATCCTGTCCAGTTCTTCCTCTGGAAGTACAAATGAAGTATTGAATCCAGTGTCTGCTTGCGCTGGCATGCCTGGCTTTTGGGTCCGAAGCTGATGTTGATTCTACGCGAAATCGAAGAGAGAATGCCAAATGCAAAAGAAGATCAAAATTGAGAATGAATCGTTCCTCCCACTCAACATTCAGAGAAAGCTTTTCGAATCTCACCTCTCGTCTCGGAGCAAAAACTAGAACACATATTAGGGCAACAACGACAACGGTGCCGGAAATCCATTTCGTGATTGTTTCCGTCCTCCTGAGAACTAGACAAGTGCAGGAGGTAGAACGACAGTTCCACAATTGATGATGATTTTCTACTTGCCGATGCATCATTTTTGGTCAAGATTGGTTCAAAATGATGTTTAGGAGTATTGATTTTTGTTTTGACAGAGTTTTTGGTTTTTCTAGTTAGTGTTGTTTCTACTTTACTATCTAGTTTCCCAACAAAACTGAATAAAATAGGAGTAATAAGTAATACAACTAAGTAGATACTCCCATTTATCTGTGATTAGTCTACAATATTTTACTCCTAAGTACGTAATAATAGAATGATAGGAATACATGAGACATGAGACAGGTTACGCTACAATGCTAACCTTGATATTGAATGAGGGATCTTCCAATCTGCTCTAGCTTTGCAGGTGATAATAATAATAATCAGGTAATAAACTCCGATACCTCCAAATCCGTGCGCACGCAGTATGATTTGCTCGTGGGAAGATTACGTAGATTAAATTCGGTAAAGGGGCGAAATTCCCCACTCGTCACACTTTTCACCTTGCTTTTTATTGGCATTCTCAGCTTACAGCAATGAGAACAATATCATTGTCACCACAGCAACAGCAAATACAGCGGAAATAAGGTCCAACAGACTTATCACCATGCCTCCAAAGACAAATTGCTACAAGACAAAGTCTCCTAGACTTCATTCCCATCTCAATGCCAATTGTGCAGTGTCTCCATCCATCCCAACCCTCATCAATGCCAACACTCCTATCACATGCTCTCACATTGTCAATGCTGGATCAGCCCCACCTCCTACTGCCACTTCCTCAAGGTTGATGGTGGATGAGAGTGAAGCTAAAGGGCAAATAACTGACTGGACAGCCAAATGTAGTGGAACAGGAGACTTGATGACAAATATGGCAGTATTGGTAGGATTTCAAACTGAAACATAAAGCAGGACAGAGATATGAAGTCCAATCCTGCCCTTGAGCTCACTGATGTGTTTCTTGAATTTACCACCCTTCTTCTCATGGTTGGGGCAATCAACAAAGTGTGTATGAAAATCACAGACACCAATGGTAAAGAGATGCCAATAAGTTGGTTTGAATGGCAATGGTATTTGCAATCACCTGATGTGATTGCTACTTCATCTTGTAAAAGCATGTGATATAAATGTGGCGATTGGCAGTTGGCACTTTTGACTGCCACTGCCAACAACAGTACTGTTCTATGTTCAAGGTCCACATCATGTAAGGGTCTATGGGAATAATACACTGAGTTCAAAGGGATGGTAAAAATTCAAAAACTATCAGAGTTTATTATTTGTCTCCAGAGATACTCCATGAAACTTAGGAAGGATTTTTTCTTAAAGCCTTAGAGTTTTACAGTATTACTAGAAAATATTGAATAAATGCACAATAAAATTTACCACCAAATTCTGTTAAAATTATGGGAATAATATCAAAAAAATCAAGTCTTGAATTGAATTTTATCATTATGTCCCTAACTGACACATTTTTAAACTGAAAACTGCTTTGTAGGATTGGCACAATATGACTACATAGATATTGTAGTAACTTTGAATAATTTGTTTCATTTATTTTCACTTCAATATCATTTACAATTGAGAGCTATATTTAAATGCAGATTCGTAGAAGTATTGATTCCAACATACAATATTTTTACCATGATATTTTGCCTAGCTTTACTCGTGTGTCAAAAAGCAATTTTGTTAAAATTAACAAAATTAAAAGTCAACTTTCGAGAAAGATTCAGATATATTCAATCTTTGTTAATGCATATTTTCATTATGGGCTCTCATATCCGTTCGTTATTGGTGGGAGCTTCATAAAAATAAGTCCTCCAACTCGTAAGTATTTTACTACTGAAGAAACTCAATTAAAAGATTAGCCACGTATTTTTCTAACAAAGGATCTTGATACTAAGTGACATTTGAAGGCATAAGTAATTGTATTTAGCGATAGCTGTTGGTCTGGAATACTTACACATGAATCTGAGCATTTTCATAAAGGTAAATTGTAGATTGAAACTAAGCTCATATGCTTGCAGCAAATGATAACAAAAGTTGAAAAAATAATAATATCCATGATGGTGTTGTGTTAAAAGATATTATTATTAAAGATCTT